>CAMXCT020002384.1:29497-52823 GCA_947184155.2 Cladocopium goreaui
AAGGAAAGGAAAAGGAAAGGAGAGAATGATTTTGGAAAAATACTTCAAAAAAAGCTGGACGCAATAGTGGACCCCCAAAACAAACATACTATTGAGGATCAGGGTTGCTCATGGACTACCCCCTTGAAAAATTGTTTGAGTGCTGTTTTTTTTTTAACTGGTTTTGAATAAGGCATCAAATATTTTGGAAATTGGGCATTTGGAGAATTCCAAAAGAATGGAGCTAAGAAAGTAAAAAAGAGAAAAGTATTAGCAAAGGAAAGGAAAAGGAAAGGGGAGAATGAGTTTGGATTTTTTTTTACTTCAAAAAAAAGCTGGACACAATAGTGGACCACCAAAACAAACATACTATTGTGGATCAGGGTTGCTTATGGACTACCCCCTTGAAAAATTGTTTGAGTGCTGTTTTTTAATTGGGTTTTAAAAAGGCATCATATTTTTTTTGGGGAAAATTGGGCATTTCTGAAAATTTCAAATGAAAGGATCTAAGGCAGTAAAAGAAACATCTTTAGCAAAGGAAAAGGTAAAGGGAATGTTTGAAAAAAACCTCAGGAAGCAGCTGGACACAATAGTGAAACCCCAAAGCAAACATACTATTGTGGATCAGGGTTGCTCATGGGCTACCCCCTTGAAAAATTGTTTGGACGCTGTTTTTTTAATCGGGTTTTAGTAAGGCATCATATATTTTGGGAAATTGGGCATTCCTGAGAATGTCACATGAAAGAAACTAAGAAAGTAAAAGAAAAAAAGCTTTAGCAAAGGAACAGATAAAGGGGATGTTTGAAAACAAAAAATCACCTCAGGAAGCAGCTGGACACAATAGTGAGCCCCCACAACAAACATACTATTGAGGATCAGGGTTTCTCATGGACTACCTCCTTGGAAAATGGTTTGGGTGCTGTTTTTTTTAAATTGGGTTTTAATAAGGCATCATTTTTTTTTGAGGGAAATTTGGCATTTCTGAAAATTTCAAATGAAAGGATCTAAGACAGTAAAGGAAACATCTTTAGCAAAGGAAAAGGTAAAAGGAGTTTCAAAACAAAAATCACCCCAGGAAGCAGCTGGACACAATAGTGGACCCCAAAACAAACATACTATTGTGGATCAGGGTTGCTCATGGGCTACCCCCTTGAAAAATTGTTTGGACGCTGTTATTCCCCACCTGCCAGGTGAGGGTTGTTAGATTTTATGTCAGTTGCCTCCTCCTCCTTCTCCTCCTCCGCCTCCTCCTGCCTCGTCCTCCTCTCCTCCTCCTCCTCGTCCTCCTCGTCGTCCTCGTCGTCCTCGTCGTCCTTGCTCAACTGCGACCGCGATCCACTGTGTTCTCTGCCGGACCTCAACCACGACCATCCACGCCCAGTGTTCCCTGCCGGACCTCAACCACGACCATCCACGCCCAGTGTTCCCTGCCGGACCTCAACCACGACCACCCACGCCCAGTGTTCCCTGCCGGACCTCAACCACGACCATCCACGCCCAGTGTTCCCTGCCGGACCTCAACCACGACCATCCGCGCCCAGTGTTCCCTGCCGGACCTCAACCACGACCATCCGCGCCCAGTGTTCCCTGCCGGACCTCAACCACGACCATCAGCGCCCAGTGTTCCCTGCCGGACCTCAACCGCGAGTATCCATGCCAACTGTTCCCTGACATATCTTCTGACATATCTTCTGACATTTTATTTGGCATTCTATCTGGCATATCTTCTGGCATTCTATCGGGCAAATCTTCTGGCATTCTATCTGGCATTCTATCTGGCATATCTTCTGGCATTCTATATGGCAGATCTTCTGGCATTATATCCGGCATATCTTCTGGCATCCTATCTGGCAAATCTTCTGGCATTCTATCTGGCATTCTATCTGGCATATCTTCTGGCATATATTCTGACATATCTTCTGGCATTCTATCTGGCATATCTTCTGGCATTCTATCTGACATATCTTCTGACATTCTATCTGACATCTTTTCTGACATTCTATCTGGCATATCTTCTGGCATTCTATCTGACATATCTTCTGACATTCTATCTGACATCTTTTCTGACATTCTATCTGACATTCTATGCATTGCAAGCATCCTGACACAGTGCTCTGCCAGTGGGACCTAATCGGTTTTGATTGAAGAGGTCTGGTGGAGAAATAGAGAGTTGCAGCTGCAGCGATCTGATGAAGTAACACTGGCATGGTTTTGTCGAGTTTACACGTGAGCTTGCGAGCCTTTGACTTTGGTTCAGGGGTCCACTGGCTTGGTTCAGTCATGTTTGTACAAACATGTTTGACAGGCGGCGTGCTGACATGTTTGGGCATGTTTGTTTGTTTGGCTCAGGTGGTCCACTGCCCTGTTTGGTCATGTTTAAACAAACCTGTTGAGAGCTCTGGAGTTTACTTCACATGGTCCACTGACATGTTTATATCCTGTTTGACAGTCTGACCTGTACAATGACCTGCCAGGTGAAACAAATGATTGGGATAGTTAGTTGGGCAAAAGTCCCGTGACAAAAGCTTCAGACAAAAGTGCTGTCAACTAGCTGTTTTGAAATGTCATGGTGGGGATCACACGAAGTAAAGTATTTTTTTTAATCGGGTTTTAGTAAGGCATCAAATATTTTGGGAAATTGGGCATTTCTGAAAATTTCAAATGCAAGAAACTAAGAAAGTAAAAGAAAAAAGCTTTAGCAAAGGAAAAGGTAACGGGAATGTTTGAAAAAAAATCGCCTCAGGAAGCAAACATACTATTGTGGATCAGGGTTGCTCATGGGCTACCCCTTGAAAAATTGTTTGGACGCTGTTTTTTTAATCGGGTTTTAGTAAGGCATCATATATTTTGGGAAATTGGGCATTCCTGAGAATGTCACATGAAAGAAACTAAGAAAGTAAAAGAAAAAAGCTTTAGCAAAGGAACGGGTAAAGGGAATGTTTGAAAACAAAAAATCACCTCAGGAAGCAGCTGGACCCAATAGTGGACCCCAAAAACAAACATACTATTGTGGATCAGGGTTGGTCACGGGCTACCCGATTGAAAAATTGTTTGGATGCTGTTTTTTTAACCGGGTGTTAGTAAGGCATCCTATATAATCAATAATTGCTGATGGGTCATAATTAACATTAAAAAAAGTTTCTTCAGACAACAGCTGGACACAATAGAGGACCACCACAACAAACATATAACATATTTAGGACCAATATTGCTCATTAAAAAAACTGATTTGAAAAAAACACGAAAAATAAAAAAGAAAAACATAATAATTTAAAAAAATGTAAAAATGAAATCAACAAATTGAAAATTGACTAAAAACTACAACAAAAAATGAAGAAAAAACGGAAAATACCAAAAGAAATTGACACAAAACCGACCCCCTCAATCATTTACACAGATCCTGAATTATTTTGGAAAAATGATACAAATGCGACCCACCACACTAATCAGGAGCCCAAATTACTTTGTTTGCTTCGTCTGCAATTTGACCTTTAGTCCCACATAGGCCCAGCTTAAACCATTTGTTTTCAAACTGGGCTCGTCTGGGGGCAGTTTTCGCAATGTTTGGTTTGCTTCGAATCACGTCATACTTGTTCTGATCGAACTTTTAGCCTGAGCTCCACTTGGGCCCGGAATTCCCACAGAGAGGAAAGCAGGCGGACCTATTTGGCCCAACCAAAAGCCGATTGGGGTCAAACTTGGCCGTCCTTGAGTTGGGCCGAACAGGAGCCCACTTGGGCCCAACTTGAGCGTA
The DNA here is from genome assembly GCA_947184155.2 of Cladocopium goreaui. Taxonomy (NCBI): domain Eukaryota; class Dinophyceae; order Suessiales; family Symbiodiniaceae; genus Cladocopium; species Cladocopium goreaui. The sequence continues at coordinate 33,231 of CAMXCT020002384.1, forward strand.
ACTTGCGCCGAACTCGGGCCAGTTGGCCCAACTGGGGTCCAACATAGCGCAACTTGAGCACGTTTGGAAGCAAGTTAGGCTTGGTCCTGTGTGGGGGCATCTGGCGATGGCCTTGCACGAACCCAAAAACGTTGGAAATAGCGGTCTAAAAGCTAGTTTTCAGCGTGCCACCTTGAGTCCGCAAAATTGGCCCGGGTTGGGCCCACCTTGGGCTCAAGTTGCGGTATCTTAGCCCAACTGGAGCCCAATTGGCGCCACAAGTCATGTTGAGCTGAAGTTGGGCGCAAATCGACCCAGATGGGCCCCAAATTGAACATGGTGTAACTTGCTCCCCTTTGGCGACAGCTTCGCGCCAAGTTGAGCCCAACGGAGACACAACATGGAAACATTGCTTAACACGAAGTCATCGATACCCAGAAAACATGGGAAGCATCAATGAAAACGCATGTTTTGAGGATTTCGGCTTGGGCCGATCATGTCCCCCATTTTGAAGCCCTGTGGACTTCAACTTGAGCCGAAGTTGCTCCCAAATGGGTCCAACCTGGGGCGAAGTTGCGCCATCTTGGAGCCAAGATGGGCCAGAAGTTGGAGCCTGGGGGGTCCAAGTTGGGTCGAAGTTGAGGCCTTGGCCAGATCGAATCGGTGCATTTGGACGATGCTGTGCCGGTATGGTAAAGGCGCATTACCACAGCGGGGAGCCGGCTTTTGGCGGTCTGTCCCGAGCGAACACGCCCCCCCCAGCTAAAGCTGTACCAATCGCTGCTAAACTATGCTAAACTACCAGGTACCACGCCTCGGCACCTTTGGTGCAGGCGGATTTAATAGCTTATGAACATGTTTCCCCCTACAAAAAGCAGGCTACAGCGTCATTTTGCCACAAAATGGACACTTTTGAACCATCTGTAAGGGACACAGGGTCTCCCTTTCTGTGGTGGAAACTTCTTCGTGGATTCTCATAGCATATCCCTAAGGTAACTTCCGCCCCGCCTCGTGTCGTGATGTTGTTGTTGGTGGATGTTGGTGATGGTGGTGGTGGTGATGACGGCAATTGGGAGGAAAAGGAGGAAGTCAGTGAGAAGGAGGATGGAACATGTAAGAATGGTGACAACGCCAAGCTGACAGCAATGATTGCAGAAGATGATGCAATGTTCCAAAACCGTCGACCGTGCGCGATGCTGGCGGGGACTTGGCGACAGCGGGCAACAACGCCCAATCACGACAAAAACAAAGCCACAAAGATGGGCGCAAAGGGGAAGAGGGGGCGGAGATTTACAGAATGGCGACGGTGAACATGATGACGGAACTGAAGACGGCAGTGGCAGGACCTGGCGCGCTTGTATGACTGAGCAACGTCTGAAGGAAGGTTTCTGGGCCAAAGGCATAGCCACCATACTCTGCTTCACTATGCCTGGGCAGGCCCCGCTGGGTTGGTTGTGGGCCATACAGTACCCCAGCACGCCCCCTGACACACTCCCAAACCGGGTCAGCAACTTCACCATCTGCAGTAGAAACTTCACACATCTCGTCCTCAAACATAACTGAAAAAGCTGCCCAGGGTAGGAAATTAATGCTGCAGTGGGTAACCGTGTCATGATCTTCCGCTTATGTCTGAATCAGGTGGCCAACTCAATGACGGAATCTGCGCTAGCAAACGTTGCAACAGCGTTGTCCTTCCAGCATTTGAAAGCATCCTTGTCAACGCCTGAACTGACCTGGACACAAAGCCGCACGTCTGAACTCTGAACCACTCTTTTTGCTCATTCTGGCGGTCATTTTTTGGGCTGCGGTCAAGAGACTGGTTTCGGTCAAATGCGCTGAAAATCAGCTTCCCGCCAGCTTTCCAGACAGCGCCTCAGCAAGAATTTGCGCCAACATTGCGTGAAGGCTGTGCGGCCCTGGCTGCCCAACCATCTCCCAGCCTTCTTCCACCGCTAGAGCTGAACCGGCAAGTTCTTCAAAGAGCTCTTTATCGCCCTGCCAGCGATGCGGCATGTTCAATGCCAAGGACAGCAGAGGGAAGGGGTGGACGACTGGCGGCATCAAGTCAATGTCATCGCACAGCCGCGGGAAGTAAGCACTGCTACGCCTGTGTGCTGCGCGCAGGCGCGCATGCCTATAAATGAAGAAGCTTGACGCGTTTGAAAGCTGGACCGGCCCGCCCGGGCCACGCCCGTTTTCATGTGCACTCGCTTGCAGCTGCTTTGGCTTTGTTTGACTGCCTGTTGGCCCAGAAAAAACAAGACGGCGGATGGCCCGAGAGCGTAGAGGAGCAAGTTACTCAGTTGTTAGGATCAAGACAATGTAAGAGGTATGTAAGAATCATGTGATGAACAGCTATATAAGGAGGGCAAATGTAGCAGCTAATCTTGATAAAGATGACAGAAGCAAAATGTCAAGATGGATGAAAGGAAAAACAAGATGTAGAAGATGTAGGATGCGAAGATGCAACGCAAACACCTTTACAGACAGAGACCTTTACCCGAAAACCCTTGCACACACACAGTCTTCTACACACAGACACTTTCAACACACGCACACACACACACATTTACACACAGCTGCATTTATGCACAGTAACGCAAACGCTTTTACACACAGCAACGGCTTTACACAAAGGCTTTTACACATAGACGCACATGCGCACAGAAGCCTGCACACCGTCTGTGTGGAAAAGTGTCTGTGCGTAAAAGCATCTGTCAGTGTAAAAGGGTCTCTGTGTAAAGGCGCCTGTGTTTAAAAGGCTCAGCGCGTAAGCAGCATGCGTGTTTCACACAGCGTCTGTGTGTAAAACGGGTGTGCGTGTGTACCGTCTGAATAGACGTAAAACTTCGAGGGCGGCTCATCTCTATATTATATTATATCTTTGAAGCAGGGGGTCACCGGGGTCCCGGGGGGTCGGCGATCAACGAAGACACCTCCCCGGAACCCGTGTAAACGTACCTGCTGGGCTGTGGCGCACCTGGGCGCATTTAAGTCGCAGCTGGTGGCCACCATAGCCCATATATATATATTCATTAATTAATTAGTTAGTTGAATTGGGGATTCAGTTCCCAACGGATCACTTCAATGATCCATTTCCTGTCTAGTGTGATTTCCACGGTGGCCCCGGCATGGTGCCATGGACCCAATTGAGGGAACCTTGCTTAAGGCGAATGTGGACTGACTTGATTTCGGAATTGACATACTTTAATCCAGTAATTCGTTTAAGTAAAGTGAAACCGTCGGCCTTTCCGTTTTACACCTTTTTGCAACGTCTCGCCGCTCCTGCTGTCCTTTTAGGAGCCCTTGGAACCTACATCTCTTCGTGCTTGCAACCGTGCCGAACAATCAGAAACCTTCTTGTTTTGCTGATGCCCAAGCTTTTGCAACAACACAAAGCATGAAAGGCAGGTACACGCTTTCCAGATGTGGTGATGTCTTTCTTTTGGTGGTTTTTTGGGGAGGTTGAACATATCGTGCATCTAATTCGCTCGAACTTGAACAGCCGTTTATGCCCATGTGGCTCGATCGACAATGGTTCCGTTTTGGGACTAATGCACGATTACTTAGGATCGAACTGAGTCCCTTCTCTAATTGTTGTTTTTGATTTCTCCTCATCAACTAGTTCCCCATTCAGTCCCCTATTTCATGCGTTCTTCCCTCCCCAGGTCGGTCGGGTCCTGTGCGTGCCTAGGTAGGCGTAGGTTTCGCTGTGTTAGGTTGGTTCAGGCGCTTCCGTCTCCCCCCCCTCCGCTGGTCTTGCTCCGTGTCCGTCGACCTCCGCTTTTCTTTTTCCTTGCCCTTTCAGGGTTTGCCCGCTCCGCGCCAGGTGTGTTGGTGTTGGTGTTTGCTCCTTCCCTCTTCTTTTGCGTTCCTCCTCGGGTCCCGGTGAAGTAGCCTTTCATCTCATTCTCACTCTCATCTCATCTTCGGTCCCCATTTCATCCTTATTTTCACCTCATTTGCCACCCTGCCAAAGGCAGGGTGTGTGTGTGTGTACCATCTGAACAGATGCACCTTGCAGGGTGCAGCGGTACCAGCATGCCTGCCCCAAAGCGCACACACCACTCTACAGCAGCACCCTCAAGCAGCACCTTGCAGCGGCACCCTCCAGCGACACACCTCTGAAAGCAGCACCTTCAAGCACGCTGCAACAGCAACCTGCAGCAGCACCCTGAAGCGGCACCAGCATGCCCGCTCCAAAACGATCAAAACGCAGACAGGCAACCCCTCCTAGACTTGTAGTCAGAACCCCAATAGCTTCGCTATCTGGAGAATAAAGAATGTGAGGAAGATGAGGAAATTTGAAACATGAAGGAAAGGCAGAAGAAATGAAGCAAAACAGACTACATGACATTGGTATCAAAGAATGCTATGTTTCTCTTGTTGCTGCTGCTCCCCGTTTCTGCTCCTTGTTGCTGCCCCGTTTCCTTACTGCGTTTTTATTGCTCCCGTTGTTGCCCCCGAAGCTAAGCGATCTTTTCTTCCTGTAACCTGTCGTTTCAATCTGGCATCCAGTTCTGATCCGAATCATCGCACACTTCTGAACACCGCGCGTTTATTTGACACTGGGACAAGGCATGGCATTCTGAAGCTACAGGCCTACTGCTCTTAGCGGGCCGCGCCAGGGGCTTTACAAACAAAGTGCTGCACATATATGCACAGCATCAAACGGTTGTATCCCACAGCACTCTCCAATTTGGACTTGCTGAGAATCTCTTGAAGCCGGACGTGCATCAAGGCTTCTTACCTTGGGCATCCCGCTTCTCATGTTCAGTCATCAAGATCTCTTTCAATTTCTGCCTCCAGGATTGCCCTCAGGATGTGAAGTGTGTCAGTATCCAACTCTGCAATGCTGACTTCCCCAGCCAATTCGATCAAGGCGTCCAGCATGTCCTCATCTTCCAAGAGCCCGCGGAGGCGACCAAGGCCCAAACGATCTTCGTCATGGCGTCGGCGCACTTGTGGTGCTTCACTGTGGTCAAAAAGGCACTCTTTCCCCGCAGGGCATGGAAGGCCACGAGTGGACCATTTGCACGGTGTGGCATTGCAACGTTCTCGGTGTTGAGCAAAGATGGCGAGTTTCTCATCCCCGACAGCAGGCTCCGGCCACGGGACAACGATGTAGCTGACCTGAGCCGAAGATACAACGCAAATGCAATCACGAATCAGCATTGCAATTTTCAGTTGGGGAAGGTCAGCGTGGCAAGATGTTCTATTGCTACATGCAGTTGGAACGAAGCATTGCAAAGCCTATCCACCTTTACGAGCCCTTGCAGCAACCCCGTGCCATCTCCTCCGCTTTTTTGCATCTAGGACACAACGCGGCAAACCGGGCAGCCTAGCCGAGCCTCCCTTGAAACTTCCTTCCTCTGTCGCCATGACATCACGCACGCCATGCAAACGACGTGTTCACCTCAGCTGCGGTCTCACAGGTTCCTTGAAGCTGGAGTAATGATAGCAGCAATTGCATTGCGCATTGCGTTGCGCAATATTAGTAAATTAAATTCTTGCAAGCTGGGCAAGCTAAGGCAAGCGACAGCCTTCCAGCAAACCGTACTTCCCTCTCGCTTTTTTCAGCGGGGCTTCAAAGCAGATGCAGCACTCTGGACCCTCTGGACCTTCTGGACCTTCTGGACCATCGGGACCTGGGTGAGGCTTTGGGAAAAAGCTGCATCGATAAGAGCCCCCGCTGATTCTGATTCCACTGCTCGGCTGGGTGTCTGCGCGTCTTGCGCTCGCTGATTCGGGTTTTGATTATTTATATAGTTAGTTATTTGTTTGCTGTGCTGGCGATCCCGCCCTGCCCATATGCTTACCCTCCCTCAAAGCTAGTGCCCACAAGATTCACCATGGGGGTATTCGACTCTTAGAGCAGCAAGCATTTGCAGGAAGATTCCTCTGTTCGCTGACGAAACACTGTGTATAAGAATGAAAAAAATATGGAACTGTGTATGTCTGGACTGATGCTCCCGAAAGCTTTGAACGCTCGCTTTTGCATCCACGCTTGCGCGGTCGTGCTGCCCAACGCTAACCAACTACTTTTCCGGCGCGGGCGTCGCCAACAAACATGCAAGGTGGTCCATCGATGCCCCGATAGCCAAAAGCAAAACTTTTTTTGACCGCCGGAAATGCATTTGCACAGAAGGATCAAAATTTTTGCCCAAATACGAAGCGGACATGCAAAACTGCTCAGCTTCAGATGGTTCCGCCCACGATATTCGCCTACACCCCAGCGTCACCAACCTGCACCATTCTTCAATCACATCGCGCTCCATCGCAGTGAATCAAATGCCTGCTGATTTTTTTTTGGCATGAAACTCAGTTTCGTGCTTGGTTGCGTCAAAAACGACGGCCCAAACAAATCTTGTCTGAGCATAACGGCATAAAGTTGAACAGACTGCTTCATTTTTCAAGACATTGATTTCCGTGCTTTCGCGTGAAGGCATCGAAGATAATGCTTGGCAGAAACGTGTTGCCCTTGGGGCCGCTGTTTCTCCCGCTGCTCTGGCGAAAATGAAACAAGAAAACATGATAACAATCTTAGTTACGCCTTTTGTGCTAGGGCTGTTGCTACATGGGAGCACATGGCTTGGTCTTGTCCTCAATTTGAGAACAGACCTGTTAAGCCTAATAATCCCTAAATCCCTTGTGGCTAGATTTGGTTGGCCGCTGTTAATTAAGTCAATGGTCGCCAATGTGTTGAAATGTCTTGTTAAAGTTGCTGCGATGGTTGTTGAATGTCGCTATGCGAAGTTGCCTGATGCCGCACAAGGTATCTACCCTGTCGTGCTATGGGCTCTATGAACCCTAAAGTCTTTCTTTCCACCGCTGCTTGCGTGTCAAGGGCGCAGCTGCGACAAATTGCAACAACTTTACTATTATTCATTATTAATTCCTCGCGTGCCACTCCCTTGTGTATCGCAGCGCCGTAGCGCACCCCTTCATCGCATTCATGCGCTTCCGTGCTGCGCAATGTTATGTACCACCCCCTTCATGACGGCACCGCGGCCAATCCATGTCCGCATTCACAGATCATGAAAACCTACTTGGACAGGTAGGCATGGGACAATCCGTCTCATTTTGCATCTATTTTTCCCCAGACAGAGACACTGTTCACACTATGGGGCTCTTACGGCTTACGGTAATAGCTAAGTTTGCGCACCCGTTTCTGGCTAATTTTCTGACCCATACAGCAGACAAGTTCCTCGATCTTCCGTTTGGCCTCGCGCGAAATCCACTTTTGAGGGTCAGAACCTCTTTTTATGTGGCAAGCGGAGAACATCGGACACTTTTCCATCTGCGTGGAAGGCGCATTACTTTGTGCATGCTGCTACAATACGGAACCAGCTGCAATTTTCCATATTTTTCGTGGAAGCGCGACATTTGGGGAATTGTGCCGATGTTTTCCAAGCCTCGGGATGCCCGTTTGGTGAGACTGTCTTGGTAAATTTGGCGTGGCAGGCGCAATACGTCCAATGCCTCATTTTTCTGCAGCAAGCGCATTTCTTTAGAGACCTCAATGAAAATTGTGGCTGAATGCTAGGCAAAACATTGGTTTTTACTTTTCATGGCGCACGCAATATTGGGTGAAATGCTAACATGTCCTCGCGCAACGCTCTCGCCACTTCAATCCACTTCATGTGTGTTGGATCGCCCTTGTTGTGGCGGGGTGCTCATTTTGACCGCTGGCGCCACACCCTTGGACGGCTCTCCTTGTGGCGCGGTGCCTCAATTTTGCTGATTCTCAAAGATTTTTCCTTTCATGACGATTTGCAAGTATATGCAATCATCTCATAGCGCGCTCTTAGAAATCCTTTTATGAAGATGTCCTTCTGTGAAGATCTTAAGCTGAGCAAGGTCCTGTAAAGGTCCTTGTGAGAAGATCACGAAGATCTTGTGAAGATCTGGTGAATTGTTTCAACGAAATCCGTGCATGATCTTGTAGAGGCCCTTGTAAAAAGATCCTGCGGAGATTTCGGTGAAACCCTCTGTAAGAGGTCCTTGCACGAAGACCTTGAAGATGCATAATTACTCTCAGCTACTTGAGGATGGGGGCCCGAAGGGGGTTGTAGACCACCAAAGTGCAAACATTAACTGTTTTTTTGGAAGGCCAACGAAAAATCTGATTCCTACCCAAGGCACCAGCAAATGAACATGCGCTTTTCAGCTGCTTCGATTTCGCAATGTTTGATCAATGCCGCTGGTAGGCAACTTTGAGACCCCAATCCATCAGACCCTTTCAGCCTGATCCTCAGCTGGTTCAAGGAGTGTAGCCCACAACGAAAAACACAGAAGGTTCAATATGCTTTTCCAAAAGATGAAGTTCCTTGCAAGAAGATAAACTAGTCCGACCCTGACATTGCACATTTCACATGAATCGTATGCGTTGTGTTTTTCTGAACGCCGCTGATGTTTGCTATTTTTTTAGGCGGAAGGGCGAAAAACAGATCAAAACCCTCCCAGACGTATAGTTGGGAAGATGCGCTTGGGCACACTGGTGAGAAACGGCGCATTTCTTTTTGCCATTGAGTCTCTGACTGGCAAAAAAAAGCAGAAAACAAATCAGGGCCCCCTGAAGGGGAAGATGCAGATGGGCAACTTCAAAACCTTTGGCAGGGGGAAAAAAGTCTATAAAAGTCTTACCCGTCACGCGCGCGTGAACTTAAATTCACTGCCCTCGAATGTTTCCAAAACCTTTGCGAAGGGCTGCGCAAACGACAATGATCCTGGAAGCTTCGCCAAAGCTTATGCCAGCAGAAAACTTAGTTTCCGTGGAAAGCGCGCAACAACATATATTCCCGTAGACAAAATTTTGTATATTTTTGTTGGGGTCCTGTTTATTGTTCTTTTGATTGGTTCTCGCACCTTGCAGGAGGTTTCATTTGATTTTACCTGCGCTCTTGCAGATTTGGGTCTCACATGTAACTCCTGGAGGTCAACCGTTGTTTTGATTCTTTTGTGGCGGTGGTGGTGAGACCTTTTCAGACCCTTTTCAGACCCTACCGCATCCAAATACCTGCCAAAAACACCTGATAACACCCACAAGCAGCCAAGAACACTTAAGAACACTCAAGAGGACGCAGGCAGCCATTAGATAGATAGAAAGAAAAAAGATAGATCGACAACAAATAGATGGTTGGCAGATGGGCAGATACACACACATGTGTATATATATATATGTATACATTTACATAGATGTGTGCGCATAATCTGTATTTCCACTTGTTTCTTTCACCCGCTCATTGTAAGAGCACTTGCCACGTTCGGGTTTTGTTGCCAATCATTGATCTTAAGGAGGGGCCAGACTGATGGTTCCCTGAAAACGCCGGCACCTGGATGTTTTGGAAGTTGGGTTCGGGTTATTGGAAATTAGAATGCCGTGTGGAGAGTGTTGATCAACCTTTGGCCACCAAACAAATGGCACAATATTCAGAGAGCGTGAGCGACAATGAATAATCACTGAGAATTGTCGTCGAATGTTTCGGGGAGTTCTGAAAGACTATCCTCACTGTCAGCAGTGACAGGAAATGGTTCTGAATGCGTATCTTTCCCAGTCTTAGGTATGGTTGCAGGACTCGGAACCCGGGGCATGGAGATTGCACCACATGTCCTCAAACCAAAGCAAATGGATGAGTGTCGATTCTGATGATTGGCTTGCAAAAAAACAAGCGAAAAAATTGACCAGGCTCCCGAACCTCGCTTTCAGAATCCCATCTTGTTTTGCTTCCAACCCACATGATAGCAGTGAAACAAAAACCATGAACTTCTGAAAGCGACGTTCAAGAATAATATTATGATTTTGACAGCCCCAAAACCCAAAAACTAAAAAGGTCTACAAGGGTCCAAGAAAAAAAGGTTGGTCTAGCAAACCAGTCTAGAAGCCTAGACCCATGACTCTGGAGGGGGGAGGAGCACTGTAGACCTTAAGTGGTTGAGGGTATGAAGGTGCCATGTATCAGAGGTGCTTGTCTGAAAGCTCTTCTGGGATGCTCTTAGGGGGTTCTTGCAAAAAACTTTGCAAGCCCTTGTGGAAGTTCCTTCTTGGACAATCTTGTGAAATTCTCCTCGCACCTCTAAGTTCCTAGATATTTTCCCTCTTGCCGTGAACTCAGTGGGTTGGCTATCAGCAGTTTTTGCGAAACAGAAGCTTCTACACACAAGTTTTTTACTTTTCATGCGGAACCTTTCACGCGCAGAGAACTTTCACACAGAGAAGCCGTTAGACAGAGCGGCTTTTACACACAGACGACGCGAACGCTTCTACATGCAGAAACTTTTACAAAGAGCAGCGGTTACACACAGACGCATTTGCACACAGAAGCTGTTACACAGAGAAGGCTTTACACCGAGCAGCTTTTACACACAAACGCCTTTACACACAGAAACTCTTACACAGAGAACATTTTACACGCAAATGCGCTTACACAAAGAAAAGGCCTTTACACGAAGAAGAAACTGTTCCACGGAAAACCCGTTACGCAGAGCAGTTTTTACACGCAGAAGTTTTTTACAAGTTCCTACACAGAGAAACCTTTACACACAGGAGCTTTTACTCACAGGGGTTTTTACATGCAGACTCCTTTGCACACAGAAGTTTTTGCAGAGCGCAGCTTTTACACACAGAATCTGTTAATGTTGGATCCTGATTAGTAGCTAGGCTCGCTACTGTGGCTAGAATTCTCCAAATTTTTCAAAACCCATGATTAGATCAGAAGTTTCACTATTGTGGCAAGATTTTTTGTCAGGCAACATTTTTCTCAAAAACAAGGCCTGCGTGAAAAAGACGTTTTTCTCAAAAAATGTTTGTCTACCTTTCCCAAAAGGATCAGGCCTCTTACCCTTATTAAAGAACAGCTTTTTCAATCTTTTTCACACATTTTCAAAGAAATGGAACATGAGAGGGCCCAGTTCACTTTAGCAGGTTTGTTCCCAGGGTTCACAGCTGCAGCAAACTTTTCCAGAGCTGATCCTGGAGCCGAGAGAAGAAAGTAACGCCTTCTACAAAAGCAACCTTCTCTTTCTTTTTCGCTTCCTCTCTCTTTCTCTCTCTCTCTCTTTTTCTTTCTCTTTCTCTTTCTGTCTCTTGTTGCATCTTTAGTAAAACAAAAAACTGGGGTGCAAAAGGTAACGCAATCAGCATGCTGAACCCCACTCACTACAAGTACTACCAATACTACAAGATACTACAAGTAATAACCACAAACATCACAAGTTCAGCAGCAAAAAGGGGTTAATTAAATTTCAATTGTCGCCAATTAAAATTCCTTACTTAAAAAGGATGCAGCATTCATTAGGGGGCGCGCGCATGAACCACGACCCAACATTACACACAGAGCAGCGTTTACATACCGAAGCTTTTACACAAAGAAACTTCCACTTCACACGCAGAAGCTTTTACGCACAGAGGTTTTACACGCAGAAGCCTTTTCGCAAAGAGGCTTTGCACAGAGTAGCTTTTACACGCAGAAGCCTTTTCGCGAAGAGGCTTTGCACAGAGCAGCTTTTACACGCAGAAGCGTTTGTACACAGAAGCTTTTTGCACAAAGAAGCCTTTACACAGAGCAGCTTTTACACACAGACGGGTTTGCAAGCAGAGGCTTTTACAGAGAGAAGGTTTTACGCAGAGCAACTTTTACACAAAGAAGCTTTGTAACACAGAAGATTTTACGCAGAGAAGGCTTTACACCAGCAGCTTTTACATACAGAAGTGTTTGCGCACAGGAGCTTCTACACAGAGAAGCCTTTACACACAGAGCAGCTTCTGCAAACAGAAGCTCTTACGCGCAGAAGCTTTTGCACAGAGCCACTTTTACACCCAAGCATCCAAGGACATGGGCAGGCGCAAGTGGCGCCAAAAACCATCTTTGCGATTTAGAACATGTGACCCTGCGGATTCCTTTGCGAATTGGGCTGGAATACCAAGCAAACATACTGTACAGTACTGTGTAGCCATCTATGACCAGTTCGTGCATCGGGTCAAACCGGCAGCCCCACCATCCGAACGAGATTGCTGCCTGAATGCTTTTCAATCTGCCGTGGTGCCCTCGTGCTGATGATGCCGATTTATCATCATGGCGGAAATGACATCGGGCACCGAAGCGACAACTTCCGTTTTCACCTGTCCAATTTCGGCATCGCATGCTTCGAGGCGGCTCGCCTTAGTGCTGAAACAGAAAACGCTGAAAACTTTTGGGTGTCCTCATAACAATAATGGCCAAAAAAGCGGTGTCCTGTGGCAAACCTTGCGCAAAGATACGCAGGCTATATTGCTTGGACAAGTATGGAACTCAATTTGACCGGCCCCGTGAGAAGTTGAAGGCACAAAATTCGCAAACTGAACGCTGTTCAGCAGCTTGGGGCGCTTGGATGCAAAGCGCTGGCGCTGGGAGGATTGCATCGGTCATGTGCAAAGCTACAGGCGTCGCCAAACCTACAGCTTCCCGCTGCGCCGGTCCAATACCAACACAAGTTTCTCGCCATCTTGAGCCAGCTTGACGGCGTTCATCCATGGGCACCAAGTCATATCCTTTTTGACTGCGTGCATACTTTTTAAAGCTTGTTCTTTATGCAGTGATCATTGCACGTACACCGTACACCCAGAACCTCTGGCCCAAAGTCTTTGAGACAATTTTGAACAGCGTTTGGCACCACCAGGAGCACCTTGGTGACACACAAGCACACTTCCAAAAATATGGCAAAACGCCGGAAGCTACAACAAATTTTCCTTGGTGCGTTCCATTGCGTTTCGACAATGCATCTAGGCATGGCCTCGCCACACATTTCTTGGTTGCAAGGGCAGCCGGGAACCTGCCACTGCTTCATACACTCCGCATTGTAATGGCAGACGGGGTCTGCCAAGTGAAATGCTTCACGCCCCTTCACAGCCATGACATTAAACAACACGAGCATCAGGCTAGCAGAGCATGGTCTAGCTGTCAAAACGATTTTCCTGGAAATGGTGGAAAAAATGGCTCTGGACTCGACCAGCCAAGGTGTACTTGGCAATTTTGCTTTGTTTACAGCAAAATCCGATTGCAATACAATACAAACAGCAGAAGCAAGCATCATGCTCCCCCGCACACCAATGATGACCAATGCTTGGCACTCGCGGGCATGACCTGTTCCCATGTCTGCTCAGCCCAAACAGACTGTAATATATTGTTGGCCTTGCAGGCTTCTGTCGTAAGGGCATCGCTGCAGCGAGTCACCTGCATACAGGGCAAAGGCAAGGCCAACCAACAAACCAAACTAGAAGAACCCCGGCTTTAAAATCCAAGAGCCCGTGCAGAATTGGCATGAACTGTTTGAACCATTCAGCGTATATTCTAAATATCTTTTTCGCTGCAGCTGATCCTGCAAGATTCTTGGCCCTGTGCCTTTTCCCACTGCATGAGCGACTTCAGAGTTTCCTTGCTGCGCCCGGATGAGCAACATGAAGCGACAAACTGCGGAAATAGTTCCCGGCTTAGCTTGATGCAGCTTCAAAAAACCTCGCCAAAGTGAGGTGCCCGCCTTGTCACACCCGTCATTGACGTGCTTTCCAAGTTTGCGCATGCCCTGCAGCCTACACGGTGCTCGTGTCAGTTTGTCAAATCTAAAGAGCGGGAACAGACTTAAAGGCATCTCGCAGCTGTTCTTCTGCCCTACAATCTGCATGTTTTCTACCTCTTACATGTTCTTTGACTTTGGTTTGTTTCTTCTGTTCTTCTGCGCAAAAAATGGCCTCTCTTCAGCTTGCTCGATCTGCTCCCTAAGTTTTGATAAGTCTTTGAGGGCGTCCGGGTGTGAAGCGCAAAGCCACGCAAGTGTACAATGAAACGATTTTGTAGCAGGGAGCCAAGGACATGCCACGACAAGAAACTGGGAGCACCATGGTTCTCATCTGCATGGCTTGGCCCACGTTTAGCGATTGAGCTGACAAAGCATCAGAGAGCCAGGCCGGTCAACGCCAGCTTGCTTCGCCTTAGTTACCTCCAAATCTGAGGCGATGTGTCACCTATGTTTTTGGCTGACTGTCCTTGTGACGTGCCAGGTGCTAGTCTCTTGAAGTCTCTTGTTCCGGGACAGACATGACAGAAAGATACATGATGCAGAAATATGCGCCTGCGCCAAGAGCGCGTCATAATCCCCATCTTCCTGCGCAGTGCAGGGGCTAAACGGGCATTTTTTGGATGAAAGACGGGGACCCACGTAAAACTACCAACATGGCACATCTAAAGAATCACAGGCCAGCAGGTATCTCAAAAAATCGCTAGCGCAGCCCCCGTCCGTTCACCCAATCGGATGCCCGTGCCAACCCAAGCAACCAAATAGATCCAAATAGAAGAAATAGCGCCCAAAAAGGCCTATCCTCTAAAGAACGGGGGGGGGCAGGTTTGTGTATGGCAGGTGACTCTCCCCAAAACTCACCCTTGCTGAAAAACGGGGAAATTTGTTGTCATTGTTGCGGGGTTGTTGGCGTTAGGCATTACTTATGCGATGGCAGGCGTGTAAAGCCAATTGCCTGCGCGTACAACAACGTTCAAACTGACATCCATTATCCTGGCGAGAGGCCCCAAACAGTGTGCAGTTAGGATTCCAAAGGGAAAGGTGGAAAGGACCCAAAATCATAAGTGGCTCCAAGCTAGCAGGACGAGAGCGACCCTAGTAGTGAAAGCATGGTGTTCATTCAAGGTGGTCTCTGGAAGAAGAGATGCCACGTTAGATTCTTCAAGTTCCCTTTGTGAAGATCTGTGTAGAAGATCGTGCGCAAGATCTCCTTGACAGTTTCTCTGAAGAAGCTGCTGTGCAAGATCTCTTTGTAAGGCTATCAGTACAAGGTGTCTATAAGAGATCTCCACAGAAGATCTTTGTAAGAGATCTCAAAGTACAGCTCGGAGCAAGATCTCTGCTCTCTTCACCTGGTCTCTGGTCTCTGTACAAGATCTCTATAAGAGGTCTCCTGGCAAGATCTCTGCACAAGATCTCTATAAGAGCTCTGCTGGCAAGTTTTGTGTAGAGATGTCTATAAGAGGTCTCTTGGCAAGATCTCTGTAGAAGCTCCCTATAAGGGGTCTCTTGGCAAGATCTCTTTACGAGATCTCTTTATGACATCTCTGTAGAGGCTCTTTACAAGAGCTCTATTGGCAAGATCTATTCAAGAGACCCCTTGGCAAGACCTCTGCCGATCTCCATGCAACGTCTCGGTACAAGATCTGCAAAAGAGGTGTCCTGGCAAGATCTCTGTCAAGATCTCTATAAGGTCTCTTGGCAAGATCTCTTGAAGAGATCTCTGTACAAGCTCTGTTGGCAAGATTTCGGTACAAGTTATTTAATTCTTAAGAGTTATGCTCTATCGGGTGCCTGGGGACCCTAAAACTGGGTATGTACACTGGGTATGGGTACGATGCGGGTACGGTGCGGGTACGGTACGGGTACGGTACGTGGGTACAGTCCGTGGGTACGGCGTGCTGGTACAGTGTACCCACCGTACCTGTTTTGAGAAAATGTGGTGCTATTTCCAAAATGTGCTGCTATTAGCGCCACATTTTGGAAATAGCACCACATTTTCTGAAAACAGGTACGGTGGGTACACTGTACCAGCACGCCGTACCCACGGACCGTACCCACGTACCGTACCCACGTACCGTACCCATACCGTACCCGTACCCAAAAGCACGAAACTACATACCGTACCCATACCCAAAAGCACGTACCCACGTACCGTACCGTACCTAACCCGCCTAAGTATGTACACCGCACCCCCCCGTGATGCTCAGATAGAAAACCTTGATTTCATAACTCTTAAAAATTAAGAATGTACAAGACCTCTATTGTACAAGGCCTCTATAAGAGCTCTCCGTACAAGATCTCTATAAGAGCTCTCCGTGGCAAGATACTGCGCAAGACCTCCTTGACCATTGAAATGAGCACCGCGCCGCAACGAGAGCGATCTGACAGGCCGAAAGTGACGAGAAGGTTGCGCGAGCCGTTTCAAAATGAATACAAAGTGACAAGAGGATCGAGACGGTTGAACGAGGCATTTCAAAATGAGCACCGCGCCACAACGAGAGCGACCTGACAAGCCCAAAGTGACGAGAATGTTGCGCGAGCCGGCGCAAGAAAACATCGTAAATACCGGCTTCCGGGGCGCAAAAAACATCAGTATTTACTGTGTTTTTTCCTCCGAGAGTTTCAAAAAAAGGGGAAACACGTATTTGACGATTTTCGGCCAGTACGAGACTGAGAAAAAGCTGCAAGGGTAACAGCAACAGCAATGTTGTTGTAACAACAACACCAGCAACAACAATAAGATCAATAAGATCAATAAGAACAAGCACAAGAACAAGAACAAACACAACAAACACAACAAACACAACAAACACAACAACACAACAAACACAACAAACACAACAAACACAACCAACACAACCAACACCAACACCAACACCAACACCAACACCAACACCAACACCAACAACAACAACAACAATGACAATGTTGTTGTAACAACAACACCAGCAACAACAATAAGATCAATAAGATCAATAAGATCAATAAGAACAAGAACAAGAACAAGAACAAGAACAAGAACAACAAACACAACCAACAGAACCAACAGAACCAACAGAACCAACAGAACCAACAGAACCAACAGAACCAACAGAACCAACAGAACCAACCAACCAACCAACCAACCAACCAACCAACCAACCAACCAACCAACCAACCAACCAACCAACCAACCAACCAACCAACATACCAACATCAACAACAACCAACCAACAAACCAACCAAACCAACAAACCAACCAAACCAACCAACCAACAAACCAACAAACCAACAAACCAACAAACCAACAAACCAACAAACCAACAAACCAACAAACCAACAAACCAACAAACAAACAAACAAACAAACAAACAACAACAACCAACAACAACAGCAACAGCAAGAGCAAGAAGAAGAAGAAGAAGAAGAAGAAGAAGAAGAAGAAAAAGAAAAAGAAGAACAATAAGAACAAGAACAAGAAGAAGAACAAGCACACAAATGCGACAAAAATATGTGTGGTAAGATGGTTCCAAGCTGCGGTACGAAAAGAACATCACACTGTGCTCTGCACCTGCACAGCGCGCGGAGCACATGAACAACACCAACGCTCACACTGCTATACATAACCCGTATGGCATCGCCGGTGTGCAAAGCTCTACAAGTACTACAACATGGCATTTACGGCCACATTTTGCGAACCGATTTGCTGATTTGCCATAATAACGGTCACTCTATGGGGGGTCAGCCCATACCATTCTGTGAAGGAAACGGCAACGCGGAGCAGAAAGAGCGACACCTGCCACACGGATGAAAAAGTGTCCCATGTCCTGCACCTGTCACGCAAAGCGACGTTTTAGACCTTAATAGCTTAAAAAATCGAGCACGCGGCGCCAATAAGACGAGACCTTTGGAAGAGACCAAGCCAGGGTCTGCATTTTGTGCGAGCCTGCGCAATCGAAAATGCACATGGACGACTCACATGGAAACTGTTGTGCGAGCCGGTGCAGACGAAATGAGCAACCCAGATGGAACGCCCTGATCTAATCCCGGCCTTTAACACCTACCGTAAGAACATTGCCCATGCCTTAGGGGGGGGGGTTACCCCACTTCAAAAATACATCAAAAGTGTTTTCGGGGTGTTTCGTTGTAAATTGTAAATTAAATATTTCCAAGGGGCTCAGCTGGGCAGAAATAATGATAGCCCCACCCTTTTCCGAATATGATGAATTTAGTTTAAATTTGCTGTGCGACCCAGAAGTTACTTTCCATAGTGTTGGATCCGATTAATGTGGAGGGTCGGTATTGTGTCAAGTTTTCTGAATATAATCCCAGCCCTCTGTGTTAATGGGGGTGGGTCGGTATTGTGTCATTTTTCTCTGATGCCATTTTTTTCAGCATGTTGTTTTTTAGATTGTCATTTTCAACATTATATTCAAGATGTATTTTTTTTTAGTAACTATATATATATATATATTGCAACATGTTTTTCAACATATGTTTTGTTTCAATGCCATTTTTTTTCAAATAGCAAGCTCCTTGTGAAAAAAACAATTCAAAAACAGCACCCAGACAATTTTCCAAGAGGGTAGCCCATGAGCAACCCTGATCTTAAATAGTATGTTTGCTGTGGGGGCCTTCTATTGCGTCCAGCTTTTTTCTGAGCGGAACATCTCATATATCCCTTTATTCCTTTCTTTGGTAGAGCTGTTGTAGCTTAATTATAATATAAGATTATACCAGTAGTACCCGCACGCAGCGGGGCGGAAGTTGCCTTAAAGATATATATAAGACCTTTCTCATCTATAGAACTTGCCTGCGCCGTGCGCCAGCCAAGCCCGTGCTCCACTTCGCACTTCACACTTGACAGTCTTCACACTCCACACTACACGCTTCACACTGCACTCTTCACACTGCACTCTTCACACTGCACCCTTCGCAGTCAACACTTCACTTCCAACTGTACTCTTAAGACTCCACACTTCACACTTCACACTCCACACTTCACAGTCCGCACTTCACACTGCACTCTTCGCACTCCAAACGTCACACTTCACAGTCCACACTTCACACTTCACAGTCCACACTTCACACTTCTCACTTCACTTCTCACTGCTTCCTTCACACTCCAAACTTCACACTTCACACTGCACTCTTCACACCCCACACTTCATCTCATCTGAGCTCTTCTCACCTTATCCCAGCTCAGCTCTTCTCATCTCATCTCTTCTCATATGTCATCTAAGCTTTCATGAATCACTTCCCAGTACTACTACAAAGGAACTTGCATGCGCAGTGCGCCAGCCAGGCCTGTGCGTGCGTGCTTTGTGCGAAGCTGTTGCAATATTGTTGTCCAAGAACATGACCTGCGCGCGTCCCCGGTGTAATGCAACGTCAAGCAAGCACTTTCTTCACACATCACATTGCACCCTTCACACTTCACATCTGAGCTCTTCTCACGGACAAACACAAGGTTTCGTGCTCCGGCTTCCTCCCGAAAACAGAGCCCTTGCAACATCATGCAGCCATTCCAATGCGATCTGCAACCACAGATTCCAAAACACCCTATAACTACGCACACACAAGCAGACCCAAAGCAGCTTCAAGCCACCATTACATTGCGGCAAGAATAAAAGGCAAACCGACCGCAGCCGCAACTGCCGCACAGACGAGGTACCTTTCATCGCCGGCTGCAGCCACTTTACACGGAAAAACACAAGGTTTCGTGCTCCGGCTTCCTCCCGAAAACAGAGCCCATGCAACATCATGCAGCCATTACAATGCGGTTTGCAGCATCAATTTGCAAACTTGCACCTATCTACGCACAGAACAACACCAGAACACTATATGACAACAGTCATGCAGCCATTCCAATGCGATCTGCAACCACAGATTCCAAAACACCCTATAACTACGCACACACAAGCAGAGCCAAAGCAGCTTCAAGCCACCATTACACTGCGGCAAGAAAAAAAGGCAAACCGACCGCAGCCGCAACCGCCGCACAGACGAGGTACCTTTCATCGCCGGCTGCAGCCACTTTACACGGAAAAACACAAGGTTTCGTGCTCCGGCTTCCTCCCC
>CAMXCT020002384.1:52923-102315 GCA_947184155.2 Cladocopium goreaui
ACCAGTAGTTGCAAAACACACACCACCCTTCATCAAAGTCAGTTCTTTTCTGATGTATTGTTATGTAGTGTAAAGTCTCACACCACCCTTCATCAAGGTCAATTGTTTTCTGATGTATTGTTATAAAGTCTCACACCACCCTTCATCAAGGTCAATCCCTTTGTGATGTATTGTTATGTAATGTAAAGTCTCACACCACCCTTCATCAAGGTCAATTCTTTTCTGATGTATTGTTATGGAATGTAACGTCTCACACCACCCTTCATCAAGGTCAATCCCTTTGTGATGTATTGTTATGTAGTGTAAAGTCTCACACCACCCTTCATCAAGGTCAATTCTTTTCTGATGTATTGTTATGGAATGTAACGTCTCACACCACCCTTCATCAAGGTCAATCCCTTTGTGATGTATTGTTAATATGTAATGTAAAGTCTCACACCACCCTTCATCAAGGTCAAGTCTCAATCGCGCACCACCCTTCATCATTTCAAGTCTCAGAATTCTATTTGTCCGTAACACGGAAGTATTGCTTCCCAACTTCCTTTGATAATCATTTAGCTTTCATCTTGATTCCTTAGAATGCCACATTCTTCGGAACAAATTTCCTTACAAGTAGTACCCGGGCAAGCCGGGAGCGGAAGTTTCAAAATTGAAACGCTTATAGCCTATAGAGCGGAGCAAAGACTGGGTCTATAGGATGCGAGCAAGCATTGAGCATTGCAGCAACAAGCTCCCGACTTGTCAATCTGATGCCATGTCTTTTGAATGTTGAATCTTTTCTCATTTCATCTGATCTCATCGCATCGCAGCTATTGCTCATTGCATCCCATTGTCACCGCAGTCTGTGTCATCCCATCTCATCTCATCTCATCTCAATCCATCTCATGTCTTCTCTCCCTTGCTCAGCTCTTCTCAGCTGATCACAACTGTTCTCTTCTCTTATCATGGCACATGAGCTTTTCTCATCTCTTCTCATCTCTTCTCATCTCATCTCAGCTTTTCTCAAACTTTCACAGCTCTTCTCAACTCGCCTCGGCTCTCCGCAGCTCATGTTAGCTCATCTTATGTCTTATCATCTCTTCTCTCCCCTTCTCACATCTTCTAAATTCTTCTCACACCTCCTCAGCTGATCTCAGCTCTTGACTTGTCAGCTCGTCTCGCCTCATCTCAGCTCTTCTCTGGCCTAAAGCCTGCTCCAAAAAAAGGATCTCGGCGCCAAAGTAATAGTAAGCGACCCCCGCGCTTTCCACAGAGAAGATCTGACACAGAAAAGCTTTTACACACAGCAAGCTTTTGCAAAGAGAAGCTTGTACACACAGAAGCTTTTACACAGAGACAGGGAAGCTTTCACACAGAGACAGGGAAGCTTTTACTCACAGCAAGCTTTTGCGCAGAGCAAGCGGGCCTTTACACAGAAACCTTTTACATAGACATAGAGAAGCTTTTACACGCAGCGAGCTTTTACACACAGAGGCTTTTGCACACAGAAGTTTTTACACAGAGAAGCTTTTACATAAAGAAGCCTTTACGCAGCGGAGCTTTTACACACAGCAAGCTTTTACACGCAGCAAGCGTTCACACAAAAGAAGCCACTACACAGAAAGTTTGTGCACAGAGAAGCTTTTCGCACACAGGAAGCTTTTCCACACAGAAGCTTTACAGAGAGAAGATTTTACACACAGAAGCTTGTACACAGAGAAGCCTTTACACATAGAAGCTTTTACACACAGAAGCTTTTATATACACACAGCAAGCTTTCACACAGAGAAGCCCTTACACAGAGACACAAGCCTTTTCGCACAATGGTGCCCGAAATTGCAGCTCGAAAACCGGATGGATCTCGGCGCCAAAGCCACAGACAAGACGATTTCAAGCACTTTTTAAAAGGAATTTTACGAGGAAAATCATCAGCGCCAAAACTGAGAAAATCTGCTGACAAATCACTATCGCAGCCGGTCGCAACCTTGATGCTGCCACTCCGATACGATCTACGATGTCCAGCTGCAAAAAGACAAAAGTATTACGCACGCAGCCGCGGTGCAAAGCAACCTTGACGCAGCCATTACAGTGCGATCTGTAGAGACTGAGTTGCAAAACACAAAAGAACTATGCGCAACGGCGTCAGAGATTGCAGCGCCAAAACCGGATCTCGGCGCCAGAGCCAAAAAAGACGATTTTGAAGCACTTTTCAAAGGAATTTTACGAGGAAAATCATCAGCGCCAAAATTGAGAAAATCTGCTGACAAATCACTATCGCAGCCGGTCGCAACCTTGATGCTGCCACTCCGATACGATCTACGATGTCCAACTGCAAAAGACAAAAGTATTACGCGCACAGCCGCGGCACCAAGCAACCTTGACGCAGCCATTACAGTGCGATCTGCAGAGACTGAGTTGCAAAGCGCAAAAGAACTATGCACAACGACATCAGAAATTGAAGCTCCAAAACCGGATCTCGGTGTTTAAGGAAAAAACGATTTGAAGCACTTTTTAAAAGGAATTTGACGAGGAAGATTATCAGCGCCAAAATTGAGAAAATCTGCTGACAAATCACTATCGCAACCTTGACGCAGCCACACTCCAATATGATTTGCGATGTCCAACTGCAAAAGACAAAAGTATTACGCACGCAGCCACGGTGCAAAGCAACCTTGACGCAGCCATTTTACAGTGCGATCTGTAGAGACTGAGTTGCAAAACACAAGAACTATGCGCAACGGCGTCAGAAATTGCAGCGTCAAAACCGGATCTCGGTCGGCGCCAGAGCAAAAAAAGAGGATTTTGAAGCGCTTTTCAAAGGGAATTTTAAAATGATAATCATCACGCCAAAATTGAGAAAATCTGCTGACAAACCACTATCGCAACCGATCGCAACCTTGATGCGGCCACCCCGATACGATTTACGATGTCCAGACTGTCCAGTTGCAAAGGACAATAATAGTATTACGCACGCAGCCACGGTGCAAAGCAACCTTGACGCAGCCATTTTACAGTGCGATCTGTAGAGACTGAGTTGCAAAACACAAAAGAACTATGCGCAACGGCGTCAGAGATTGCAGCGCCAAAACTGGATCTCGGCGCCAGGGCAAAAAAAAAGACGGTTTTGAAGCACTTTTCAAAAGGCCGGGATTTTAAAAATAAAAAATCACGCCAAAATTGAGAAAATCTGCTGACAAATCACTATCGCAAGCTTGACGCAGCCACACTCCAATATGATTTGCGATGTCCAACTGCAAAAGACAAAAGTATTACGCACACAGCCGCGGCACCAAGCAACCTTGACGCAGCCATTACAGTGCGATCTGCAGAGACTGAGTTGCAAAGCACAAAAGAACTATATGCACAACGAAGGAATTTCACGAGGAAAATCATCAGCGCCAAAATTGAGAAAATCTGCTGACAAATCACTATCGCAAGCCGATCGCGACCTTGATGCTGCCACTCCGAGCCGATTTACGATGTCCAGCTGCAAAAAGACAATACTATTACGCACGCAGCCGCGTTACCAAGGAACCTTGACGCGGCCATTTTACAGTGCGATCTGTAGAGACTGAGCTGCGAAGCACAAAAGAACTGCGCGCGCAACAGCGACTCGGAGCCAGCCTGAACTGTCAGTTCCACTGCTGGACCGATCCAACCATGATCTCGGTAGAAATCCGGTACAGCCGAGCGTGTTCTGAAACCATCGTGCGGCAAACTTTCCCGCCATCCATCTTCCGAGACACGTTTTGTCCTGCAAAACGCAGCATTTCGTGCATCTGCTACCTCTCAAAAGCGAATTTCGTGCCAGACTTCCCTCAAAATCTGAAAAATGTGAAAACTCAGCTTTCGTGCCAGACTTCCCTCAAAAAGTGAAAGTTAAAGATGTGAAAGCGAAGCTTTCGTGCCAAATTCCCTCAAAACGTGACAGCTGTTGACATCCCTTTGCTGTGACACACCATTGCTTTGGCATCCCTTTGCTTTGACATCCCCCTGAATTGACATCCCTTTGCTGTGACATCCCATTGCTTTGACATCCCATTGCCTTGGCATTCCTTTTCTTTGACATCCCATTGCTTTGACATCCCTTTGCTTTGACATCCCTGTGCTTTGACATCCCTGTGCTTTGTCATCCATTTGCTTTGGTATCCCTTTGCTTTGACATCCCTTTGCTGTGACACCCCATTGCTTTGACATCCCTTTGCTGTGACATCCCTTTGTTTTGACATCCCTTTGCTTTGACATCCCGTTGCTTTGGCATTCATTTGCTGTGAAATCCCTTTGCTTTGACATCCCTTCGCTGTGACATCCCTTTGCTTTGACATCCCATTGCTGTGACACCCCTTTGCTTTGACATCCCATTGCTTTGACATTCCTATGCTTTGACATCCCTTTGCTTTTGCATTCCATTGCTTTGACATCCCTTTGCTTTGACATCTCATTGCTTTGACATCCCATTGCTGTGGCATCCCTTTGCTTTGATATCCCTTTGCTTTGACATCCCTTTGCTGTGACACCCCTATGCTTTAACATCCCTTTGCTGTGGCATCCCTTTGTTTTGACATCCCTTTGCTTTGACATCCCGTTGCTTTGGCATCCATTTGCTGTGAAATCCCTTTGCTTTGACATCCCTTCGCTGTGACACCCCTTTGCTTTGACATCCCATTGCTGTGACATCCCATTGCTGTGACATCGCATTGCTTTGACATAGTTTGCTTTGACATTCCATTGCTTTGACATCCCTATGCTTTGACATCCCTTTGCTTTTCCATTCCATTGCTTTGACATCCCTTTGCTTTGACATCTCATTGCTTTGACATCCATTCGCTTTGGTATCCCTTTGCTTTGACATCCTTTTGCTGTGACATCCCTTTGCTGTGGCAAGATCCGTAACACGGAAGTTAGACTTTCAAACTTCCTTTGGCTAAAACCGAATGAAAAACAGCACTCAAACAATGTTCCAAGAGGGTAGCCCATGAGGAACCCTGATCTTCAATAGTATGTTTGCCGTGGGGGTCTTCTATTGTGTCCAGCTTTTTTCTGAGCTGAACATTTTCATATATCCCTTTATTAATTCCTTTCTTTGGCAAAGCTATTGCAACTTAATGAGCTACTTAGCTTTAATCTTGAATCCGTGAAAAACAAATTGAAATCAATTGAACATCAAGTGAAGTAAATTGAAATGGATCGAAATCTTTACTTAAGATCATGATCCCTTACTATTCAGACCCCAGCCCCTCAAAATTTACACTTTAAACGGACCCCTTCAAATGTTTGGGTGGGTCCCCCTACACTAATCAAGATCCGGTGAACGGAGTTTTAGGCAGCTCTAACTGTTTTCACCACAGGCTTGAGCCACGTGTAACAAGTGAAACAACATGATCCTATCCATGTACGGCTAACATGCGCTAGAAGTCCTATGACAAGCTTCACATCGAATCACCCCTCCTAGGCCAGGTGGCGTTCACCCATTGGCCTCACACGAGCTGTTTAGCTCCACTAGCCTTCTCAGTTGAAAACTTGAGGTGCATCGATCTCAAGTGCTTGTCGAGTGCAGCTTCTGGTAGTGGTTTCGTGCAGATGTCGCTGTAATTGCTGTACGTGGAGACTTTCTCGAGTGCAAACGATTTTCTTTGGATCTTCTCCGGGGCCCATAGATAGCGGGTCTCTATGTGTCTTGTTGATCCCAAGCCTTGTCTCTGCGATGTACCTCTCGCAGCAGATGAATCAGACTTGACTTTGAGACTAACAGTAAGTCCCCAGTCTGCCATCAAGGCTTGTATCGAGAGTGATACGGCTGCAGCCTTCACAATGGCGTAATACTCTGATTCTCCTGAACTCAGGCTAATCGTACTTTGGATGTTACTGGAATGTTTGATGTTGTGCGCTCCCAACATTGTGATCAGTCCAGTTGTTGACCTCCGCGTGATGAGGCATCCCGCGTGGTCGCTGTCACAATACGTGGTGAGCTCACGTTGGTACCTCTGCGGCCAATACTCGTAGACCAGCCGCGGTCTGCCACGTAGATACCTCACCAAACGCTTCAAGTCGTTGAAAGCGGCTTCGTTAGGTGTTTTCATGTGACGGGCCAGACACTTTGTTGCCTCAGCTATGTCTGGTCTGTCTTGTGCTAGAAATGCCGCTCTCATGGTGAGCGATCTATACTTCTTCTGCATTCCTTCATCTAAAGGTGGCAGTTCCAACGTTTTCATCACCTCGCTGTGTTTCTTCTTCTCTCCTGGTGTTTTCGCTGGTTTAGCGTTTTCCAGATGCAATTCCTTGATCAGCGCTTCGGCGTGGCGCGGATCTGCTTCGTATGTGACCAGTCCAGTGTCTGGGTGATACTTCACCAAACGATTCAAGACGGACATCGTTTGTTTCTCTTGCCCTGGACCTATATGTCCATCACGCTTGAATTCGTATCTTTTCTTTAGGGCTTGGTCGACGAAAGCATGTCCTTCGTCATCCGCTAATACAAGGAAATCATCTCCGTGCACCAACAACCTTATGTCCCTTTCTTTGTGCGTGAAGATGCACGGCCAGGCTCGACCCACGGAAAACTCATTCGTCTCTAAGAGTTCCGTGTAGTCTCTCTGCCAAGTGGCAGATGCATCTCGAGTACCATACATGGTTTTGTTTAGAAGACCACATTCGCCAGGACTTTCATCGCCCTCTGGTAGGGTGACGAATATTCTGCGCGCAGCACGCCCATAGAAATGAGCTCTTGATATGTCGGTCAGCTTTAGTGACAACTTGCCACCTCTGCGCGAAACGCGCAAAGTGACCAGCAAACTGCAAAGCAGTTTCAAGGCTTCTAATGGCGGCATTGACGAGAATAAAGCGTACTCAGGGATGAGCACCGCTTGTCCTTGCGATTTGATTTCTCGTACAACGAGACGTGATCTGTAGTTTTCTCTTGTTGTGTCTCCCTTGTTTCGATCCACCCATTTCAGAGTGATTGGTGCTCTGCTGGTTTCGGCATAGCACATTGATGTAGGAACTTTCGAGTACACATTTTGTCTTTTGATCCATTCGAGCTCTGTTGCTCGCGCAACTGCGACCTTCTTCGGATCTAGCTCCACTCCAGTGTTGGCATCCAACACTGGTTCCTTTACGTACATCTCAGTCGCGCTTGGCAGCATCTCATGTTGGTATTCCTCGTAGTTTGTTTCCTCATGTGGATCTGGTCCACCCACATGACCTATCTCTCTCATTTGACCATCAAGCACAAGTTGAGCTCGGACTCCTCTTGCGATAGCATACACAAGCTTGGGCGGATAGTTGGTAGGCACTTGAACTCTCCCCTCCTCAAACGTGAGGGTCCGCTTCCAAGTTTTGGTGTCGTTGCTTTTGCAGATTACTTTGAGAGCCCTTGCCACTGTTACTGAATTTGTGATCCATCGCGTGCGTTTCCTGATCTTTGATCCCGCAAGTCTTCCTCCGGACTCGTCAACCGTCCACACACACATTGGTCCATCCACAACCAACGTGTCTTCGTGCAGGTCGGAATATTGACTTGTCCCGAAATCCTTTGTGCCTCTAGGACACTCTTGCAGGAAATATCTCCCTTCATGGACCTGATGCCTGTAGGCATCGATGCAGGCTCGCATGCTCTTTCGTTTATCTGCTATCTGTTTTCTTGCCTCGTCTCTTGAAACCTTCTGTAATTCGTTTTGTTGTCGTTGAAGTTCGACGAATGCCCCGCTGGATGGTAACCCTGTGAGTAATAGAGGCTTACTCTTCTCCAGCGTCTGGAACATCGTCTCGAACTCCTTGTCTGTCCGAAGTTTCCAACCCTTTTCTTCCATGCTCAGCCACAGGCCATCATTCAAGACGGACTCGCCCTTGTGGTCCACACCTAGTGAAGCAACCAGGTTGAACAGGCTTTCTGCCTCGTGTCTTGAACACTTCATGCCGTGGTCATGGAAGATCTTTTCGATGAGCCCAATGCCAGGCTCTTCCTCCCCAGCGATTTGGGCATCGCCTTGGGCAGGTTCTTCCTGCATTGGCTCTGGCACAGGATTTGCCCCTCCTGAGCCACTGGATCCTCCTCTCTGGAAGATGACCAGAGGTTCGTCCATGGATCCAGGATCGGGTACTTCAGACCTGTAAAGATCCTCAAGATCTTCACCTCTTCTTTTCTGTCCTCGTCGGCCTCCTTCTGGGGCCATCTCTTCCGCTATTTCCATAGGCCTTGCCAATGGTGCTCCTGCAGCTTCTGATGCTGCAACTTCCGGCACATCGGGCGGCGGCCGGCCTTCCAAGGCCGGTCTCTTGGCCTTTCTTTCATGATCTGTTTCTACTCGCTCTTTGGCCTTCTGAACTCTTGCTTTGCCTTCGTCTGTTTCCATCAATTTTCTTTGAATGCGAAGTCGGCATTCTTCATTGTGAGATCTTGCTGCTGATCCTTCGATCTGTGCGATACACCCAGGACAACATGGCGTGTATCCGAACTTTGCAATGTCGGACTTGAGAACATAGAGATGTCTTGGTTTAAAGTCCTTCTCTTCACCCTTTGGCTGTTCTCCAACTAGAGCGGGCATATCCACTCGATTTGGTGGAGCTCGCTCGACCGGATTGGACATCTTCCCCGGCAATCCTCTGAGTGCACCAAATCCTTCGGTTGACCAACGGTCGATTTCTGCTCGCCGGTGTAGAGAATGTCCTTTTACAACTCCGGTGGGAGTCATCACCAAAAGATCGGCGTTTCGACTCGCCGTTCCTATATAGCGGCCCAAGGCCACTCTTGCTTCGAGGGGTGAAGCTCGTTTTCGTCCTTCGGCCCCAAGTGGCTTGAACAAGATTTGCTCCCCGAAGACGACGGTGGGCCTTCTCCACTCGCGGCCCAATGCTCGCCGATAAGCACTTTTCCCATCTTCGCCTATTCTAAACCTCGTCAGGAGAAATGCTGAGTGCCTCGCTACCCAAGATAGCATATGGTGATCGGCATCCAGCTTGTCCCAACTTGCTTTCCAGCTCCGAAAGAATAGCGCGTATCATTCTTTTCACTTCTCGCACGGCGCTTTCCGCTGTTCCATTGGATGGTGCATTTTCGTGTCCTGCTGAAGTAGGAGTTTCTTGCAAAGTCAGTTCAAGGTCTCTCATAGCCTCGACAACGGCCTGTTTCAGAGCTTTCATTGCTGGTTCGTTGTCTGAGAACAAGATCATCTTCTTCCATCCAGCTTCTCTTACTATACTGCAAAGCCAGCTCACGTTGAATGCATGTGTTCCTTTTTGAGGCAGTGCTGTTGCCCATGTTCGCCTTGCCTTATCACATCGTACCACCAAATGTGGCATCACACCTTCTCCTTCCGCATCTGCAGACGAAAGATAGAAGTGATCCATGTGCAGAGTGGGTAACCCATCTCCACTGGCTCGCTCTACTTGCATGTGGGGTTGCACAGCTTTTCGAGCCCTCATGCAATGAATACACCACGACCTGTGTGTTACATGGCCACTAGCTTCGTGTTCAGCTATCTCAGCTGCGGTGGGCTGCGACGGCGCTCTCGGCACCAACACCCTCTTTTGTTCCTCGCCGGGCGGCTCCTCAGGTTGTTCGATCCCTTCTTCTTCCAGGGATGGTGAAACCTGAGCCCGGCGCTGGTGAAACTACCTGCGCGGGTCGCTGTTCTGCAGACCTCGCTTCTGGTGAAACTTCCTCTACTGGTGAGACATACTGTCCCTTTGGTCTTACGCCCCCGTGGGCTGCCCCTTGGGGACCTTCATATCGAAACAGTACACTCCCCGGCGTACCGTCAGCTTTGCTGCATTGCTCATGTCTCCCTTATATTTCCTGACCAACTTTCCCGTGAACGCTGTCAGTTCGCGTCCCATTTCTCCATTCCGTGGAATCAGCAATCCACCATGCTCCGTCAGCACCGCGTGCTGGGTCTTGCACACTTCTGTCCCCGACGCCAGAATGCGGTGGACCGGCGCGAGACGTCCTGTCAGCTCTGTATCTGCTCCATTCCTGAGTCTTCCCTTTAAAGTGCATGGGCCAGCATCCTTGATTGCGTCTCCGGATGCTGTTCGGTATTTGGCTTCAGAGCCAACTTCGTTTCCTGTCCCATACTCCAATGGGATCACTGTGACTGCAGCTCCTGTGTCAAAGTTGACTTCGACTTTTCCTCCCTCAGATGAAACATCCGAGGTGGAAGCCACGGAGCACACTGCAGCCATTGCAGGTCCTCCACCTGGACCTTCAGGGTGGTCTTTCCACCAATCCTTTCCCTTATCCTCAGGATCCCTATCCGGGTCCTGCCATTTTCCCCAGGTGGGGTCATCTGACTCTTCGTCCTCTTCTTGCCAGGATCGCTGGCGTTTCTTCACATTGGACTTCCACTTGCCCTTTCCCGCAAGTCTCTTACGTCGTGCGGCCCGTTTTCTGTTTGCTTCCTTACGAGCCTCTTCTGAGCGGTTTGCCTTCTTTGCATAGACCGCAGGAACCACAGATGGCTTCAGTTCTGTCGGTCCCTCTTCTCTGTAGTAGGTCTTTTCCTTCCGGGTCAGCGGTCGCAGATACACCTTGTTGCTTGCAGGCGCAACTTCATTACCTCTTTTGTCTATCACCACGGTCGGGAGATCCGGTTCAGCCTCCCGTTGGCTGTCTTGGCGATCCTCCGGTTGCTCTGGGCCTCCTCCCCAGAAGTGTTTTGTCCAAGATTCTGTCATCTTGAAATGAACCTTGGCCCTGTCCTGTACTCCCTGTTTCCTGTGGATCGCAGACCTTCTCCTCGCCTTTTCAGCCTTCCATGCCTTTGCATGTGGCACTCCCTTTGCTACTGCAGCTCTGTAGCGCGCATCATGGTGCGCCTGGTTTAGTCGGTCGAAAGCGGCCTTTGGCGCCGATTTCCCTCGACCACGCGCCCGAAGCTCTTCCGCTTCCCTGTCAAGTCTTTCCAGCTCTTCTTGTAGAGCCTCGACTTCCATGTGCTCATCCTCCGTCAGGAAGTCATTCTCTGAGCGTTCTTTCAACGCATCGAGCCTTGCTCTAGCTAACTCCCTATTTCTCCGGTTGGTCGTAGCCAACGATCCAACCAACAAGTTGTGCATGGCACTAGACGAACTCATCGTCGTACCCGCGTCTCCCTTGGCCACGACAGGTGAAACACCCGTCTGGCCTGCGACGCTGAAGGATCCCATGCTGGCACCCTTCGCACTACTGGGACCTTCAACAGCCCCTTGCGAGCTATCCGCAGGCTCCTCTCTCACTACGACTTCTTCGCAGCTTCCTTCCTCATCTTCGACCTCAATGGTCTCATCGACTTCCTCGTCGACTTCAGGTGCTTCACTTTCACCTTTCTCGGAACCTTCTGGCTCCACAGACTCACCGCCTTCACTCGGTTCGGCTTCGTTTCTCCTGGGTTCTTCAGCAAACCTTCTCGCTTCAACACATGGCGTGCCAATCCCGAAGGACCAACCTTCGGTACGGCACGTTCCTCTTTGCCCTTGCTGCTTTCGCAGCGATGTAAGCTCTTGCTGCTTTTGTGCTGATCTTTCTCCGCACCGTGCACGTTGAACATGGGGCGCCCTGCTTTCTCAAGATGAATTGTCCCATACTTCCTCTGGGCAAATGCTTCTTGATCTTCCGTTGGTGATCAACACGATCACGGAACCTCATGCGGCCCCATTCGCTCCTTGTCTTCAACATTGCCATGACTGCCAACTTCTTCGCAGGCATTGGTCTTGGCTTTGCTCCTTGCTTGGACTTCGACACCTTGGGTGGCGGTCCCACGACTGATTCCTTCTTTGGTGGAACCTTGGGTTCAGGTGGTCGCTTTGATCCATCTCGCACTGTCGCCTTCTTAGGTGGCGGTCCCATCGGCTCTGGGGGCTTTAAGGGTCTTTGTGCCTTGCCACTGCCACTGGGCCCCGTCGAGGACGAAGCGTCCTGACTGGCCCTTGGCCTCGGTGGCGGCGGCAACTTTGGAAACGGCATTCCTGCTGGCAAGTGTGACCGTGCTTTAGCTCTTGCCTGCAGCGCGGCTAACCCTGTTTGGAGAGTTTGTTCCAGCACAGCTGCATCGGCATCGTTCAAGTTGTTCACGTCGAAGGGAATGCTAAATGCGCCAACTGTCGGCACAGCTTTTGCTCCTGCAGTCGATGTCTTCGACGCGGTTGCCTTTGCCTTTGGCTTGGCCTTTGAACTGTCCTTGCTTTTGGGCGTCTCTGGTTCTTCGACCTCGAGACCTCCCAACAGCAAGCCATTGCTTTCTTGCCATTCACCTTCTTGAGCCCATTCGGCTTCCCAGTTGCCGTCCTCATTCCATTCCTGTTCCCATTCTCCTGTATTGGGATTGTTCTGAGCTCCCTCTTCAGGCTCCACATTGTTGACTCCTTTGCCCTTTCCTTTGTTGCCGGGCCCTTTGCCCTTGGCTCCTTTTCCCTTTTGGCCTTTGGACTTACCACCTTTACTGCTTCCCTTTGTTCCTTTGGACTTTCCTTTGCCTTGCGTGTTGTTCCCTGGACCTTTACCGGCAGTACCCTTTGCTACTGAGCCTTTGTTGCTCTTGGCCCAGCAGTCCGCTGCTTTGTGCCCTGTCTTCCCACAGTGGTGGCATGCACCAAGGAACTTGGTGGTCTTGCCCTTGGAACCAGATCCCTTGTACCCAACAGATGAAACATCCATCGGGTCACCAAGAGGATTCTGGTTTGCCAAGGCACTGGCGGCTGACACTAACTTCAGGCTCTTGCCAGTCTTGTGCTCCACAAAGCGCGTAATCTCCTCCATGAGATCGTCGAAGGTTCCAAACCTTGATTGGTTAAGCTGGACATGCGCCTCCAAGTCAGGTGGAAGCATGGCTTCTAGGGCGGCCATCTTTATCTCGTCAGAGATGGTCGTTCTTGACCCCGTGCCATCTTTTCTCTTTTCGTAGGTTCTCACTGCGTCAAGCCACTCTTGGATAGCTTGGGGCAACGTTTCCAGCTTTTGTTTCTGTGGGTTGATGACTGCTTTTAACATGGTACGCTTTCTGGAAGCTGTAGCTGGGTCGTACCTCCTGGACAGTCTCCTCCAGGCTTCCAACCCGCTTGTACCACAGTTCACCACAATGGCGAACGGTTCCTTCAGCGTAACCATTTGTAACGCAGAAGCCAGTTCCCTGCTTTTCTCCTCCAAACCATTCACTTGGTCGAGTGCATCAGCCAGGTCTCCCAAAGCTCGTCTCAGCTCTTCCCCCGTGATGCTCTTTTCCCTTTCTTCGCACCATTCCAGCACTTCTCTCAGGTCAGGGTAGACTCAGCAGATGTAACTTGTCATCCGGTGCCTCCAAGGTAAGAATTGTTCAGCCTCACCTGAGAACGTGCTCGGTTTGCCGAGCCCCTTTGTGTCCACCAGACACAACCGATCCTTTCCTTTCGAGTCCTTCATGGCTTCGACCAACTCCTTGTTTTGGTCTTGCAAGACACTCCGTAGCGTTTGTCCATCCCCGACCCCAACTGGTTCAGGAGTAGGGGGGGTGGATCCTACATTTCTGATAATGTATGAACATAAGGGGGGGGTTAACCCCCTCACTTTTTGCCAAAAATGTATGGGAACTAGGGGGGGGTAACCCCTCAAAATGAGGCATGTATGAGTGCCAGATGCTGGAAATGTATTATTGGTAGGGGTATTGAACCTGAAAATGTATGCTTTGTGGGGGGTACCACTGACAAGAGCCAATGGATACATAAACTTTTCTAAATGTATGCAAGCATGGGGGGGTCTGCACCTCAATCCAATTGATCTTTTTTTCCTGGGAAACCTACTGAAACCCATGGGCCATAAAATGGCTGAAATATCCCCTTTGAATTAAGTGAGAGTGTTGGTGTTGACAATTTTATAATGATAATCCGGGAGGCCCTGACCCTCTTTCTGAAAATGCATCTATAGAATCAGAGACCCCAAGGTATTTTCAAGTTGACAATCTCTATAGAATCGATGCCGCCAAGTCACTCTCGTAGATGGTTGGGGGGGTTAGTTGGCCTTCTATAATATCAGGTTCCCCAAGTCTCCTTCATTGACAGCTGACCTGAATGCTCCAGTTACTCTTGCCTAGCTTGCCTTATGCACTCCCAAATTTATAGAGTTCAAAGGCTCCAAGTGTTCACTGTCAACCCCTTCAATTTCAAAGATCTTGAAAGTCGCTCTGTTTCATTTTGTTTCATGTTGTATCCATCTGTTTCCATCCGTTTGCTCTTTTTTAGCGGAAAGGCGGAAAGGCTGGCTCGAGGACTTCGACCCAAAAACGGTGAGACACACTGGGGAGACACAACGGGGAGAAAGAAAGGGGAGACACAACGGGGAGACACAATGGAAAAATGATGCAAAATGAAAAATGTCACTTTTATAGTTTGTAAAAAAGAAAAAACTGCTTTTGTGAGATATTGAAATGTCAAAATTGTACATATTTGCTGAATATAACTGATGATAACTGATGAAACCCTGATGATAGATCTCCAACAAATCTCCAATATATCCCAAAAGTATCCAAAAGTTTCCAAAAATATGTCAAGATTCCAAATGATTCCAAAATATACAAGGATTGATCAAGGATGATGAAGGATGATGAAAGAATTGTTGTGGGAAATTGGTTCTGCCAATGCTTCTCTATAAAATTGAAGAACATGACTTGACATACATCCAAAGATTCCAAAGAGAACGTATCCCACTGTAGAATCGCAGTCCCTAAGACTCTCTGCTGACTAGTCCTCAGTGCTGTATTCAACATGAAATCTCTATAGAATTAGAGGCCCCAAGGTCCTCTATAAAATTGAAACCGTTGACACTAAGCGTTGACACTGGGTAGGTACCCCTTATTAAGTCAGGGGGTTAGAATGCACCATTTTCCAGGAAGTAACGTTCCCGATTCTGTAGAGGAAATTCCAAGGGGGATGCTGAAATATACTTGATCTTAAATATTCTGAAATGTATGCATTGCAGGGGGTACCAATGACTACCTTAGCCAGATCTATTCCCTCCATTTTCCAAAAATGATGTGCTTTTCGGCTACCCAACCCCCTTAAAATACATTTTTCAAAGAAGGGTATTCCCAGAAAAAAATTAAGCATTCCCGGGGATCCTGGAAAAACCAAACCCGTAAAATGTATTAAACCACCCCCCCAAAATAAAAGATCCTGGGGGGGGTTGGATATCCCGACCCATGGATCCTACATTTAACGTACCCCCACCGGTCAAATAATGTATTTAGGGGGGGTCCTGGGGAATCAAATTCTTGGAGAACGGTAAATGTATTTTTTTTCCCCAACCTCTCCCCCCCTAAAATACATTTTTAGGGGTGGGTGATGTTTGTCCCATCTCTTGGATGGCTGTGGGGACCATCTGCAGGTTCCCATGTGTTGCCATGGCGGCCTGTGTTGCACCCTGGCCAGTTCCTGTTGCTGCTCTTGCCTTTGTGTCGCCATTTCTTGTCTCAAGGCTACCATCTCTTGCACCAAGGCTTGCACTTGAGCCTCTGGCGTTGCCATTGTTCCTTTCTCCTAGTCCCCCTCAGGTGAAACACCCGAGTGGACTCAGTCCTCTTTTGGGTACTCCCGAGCCAGCCTTTGCCTGAAGCGCTGGCTCAGGTCCAGTTGGCTTAGGTGAACCCCCAGGTTGTGCCACAACCTTTGCAACCGACGAACACGCTCGAGTTTCCTCACCAAGCGTTCCCAACGGTTCAGCCTTTCCACTGTAGCTCTCCTTTGACAGCAGCGACGCAAGCACATGTAATTGCCCTCACACCGAGAGCTCCGCTACCATGAACGGAGTTTTAGGCAGCTCTAACTGTTTTCACCACAGGCTTGAGCCACGTGTAACAAGTGAAACAACATGATCCTATCCATGTACAGCTAACATGCGCTAGAAGTCCTATGACAAGCTTCACATCGAATCATCCGGCATTTATGGCTCATAAACATTTTGGGTTGGCTTAGCCCCTCATCCGAAAAGGCCAGACACCACCAACATATTTTTTGATGAGGGGTGTATGCTTAACCAATGCATTTTGATGATTCTCTCATTTCGACCATCGCCGTCTGCAAGTTTCTGCCTGTGAAACCCACAAGTGCCAAAACCAACTCAACTTCCGGATTTGGGCATCTATTATCGTATATAAATTTCACTTTTGCATTCAGTTAGATTTGACCTCTCTGATATTTAGGCAGGTATTTAATGATGTTAGGTTCAGGGACCGCAAGACATAAAAAAACATGTTTGCGGGGACATGATTCAGAACAGAGCCCCCGGACCCCTGAGAATCCCCTATTCTCTGCCGGAAGCATGGTTGGCCACCCGGCTCAAAAACACATGGTGTTTTTTTTAAAGTGGGTGTACGCTACGGGTGTGGGGGTCAGGGGCCTTATGAGACAATATGCTAAGTAGTTGGTTTTTGTGAAATGCATTATTTTATAAACATCCCTCGAACGTCCAATCCAGGTTGAAGAGAGTAGGGTCGGAAGCTGGTTAGAAGGATGTTTTATGGCATGTACTGTCCATATTTCAGATAACTACACAGGAACCAGCACCAAGGCTTTCCACGTTCCAACATCGGTTTGAACATGAAACCAATACTTGAAAATTTAGAATAGCCAGAGAACCTTACATGAAATGATTTGTCTGCTTCAACCACGTAGCAGCCTTTGAAGTCTTGGTGCGTTTTTACTGTATTGAGCTGATGGCATGACCATGTAAACTGGCTGTATACGCGTCAACGTCGGGGATTTCAAAAGCCACAGGAAGGCGCATCCCAAAAATAATTTTTGTCGAACACCGCGTTGTGAGGGCTGGCAGCATTTCCGGCATTTTCTTCCATTTTCTGCCTTTACTCTTCCAGACCAGCAGTCGGTGGGCCTTCCAATATATATCATTAAAAGCCCCCTTTGAATTAAGTAAAAAGGGTCGGCGTCATTCTTTAGTGGCCCGGTGATGGGCTGGAAGTGGGACATCTATAGAATGGAACTCCATCTCTATAGAGTGGAGGGCTTGGACCAACAAATCATAACAAACCTCTATAGAATGGAACCCCATCTTTATAGAATGGGACCTCCGGGGGTCTTACAAACAGAGACATGTCTATAAAATGGAGGAACCGATGATTGGCTTGAAACGTGCTTAATT
The DNA here is from genome assembly GCA_947184155.2 of Cladocopium goreaui. Classification (NCBI taxonomy): domain Eukaryota; class Dinophyceae; order Suessiales; family Symbiodiniaceae; genus Cladocopium; species Cladocopium goreaui. The sequence continues at coordinate 69,998 of CAMXCT020002384.1, forward strand.
TCTGTTTTTCCCAGTCTATTGTCTATAAAATGGTACACAGAGAAGTTGTAAAATTATGTGAAAATATTGTTTGTGTTGTGGGCCCTGGGAAAACCATTCTTTAGAGTTTGGGCTCGTTCAACAACACCAACCAGTGCCTATAGGTTCCATTCTATTTCAGTGTTCAAACGTGTTTCCGCAGGTTTCTCTATAAAATGGAGGGCCTCAGCACATACCCCTTGATGTCATTGAACCAGTGAGCTCTATAAAATGGAGGACTTCAGTGATGTCATCGAACCAGTGAGCTCTAAAAAATGGAATTTCTTTTTTTGGGGAAAACACAACTGGTGTCTAAAGAATGGGAAATTGAACCGCAAAACCGAAATCTCTAAAGAATCGCGGGGCCCAGTCACCATTTGTGAATGTGTGAAGATGTAGATCTGCAGATGTGAAGGTGTGAAGATGTAGATCTGCAGCTGTGAGGGTGTGAAGATGTAGAGCTGCAAATGTGAGGGTGTCAAGATGTAGATCTGCAGATGTGAAAGTGTGAAGATGTAGATCTGCAGATGTGAAGGTGTGAAGATCTAGATCTGCAGGTGTGAGGGTGTGAAGATGTAGATCTGCAAGTGTGAGGGTGTGAAGATGCAGATCAGCAGATGTGAGGGTGTGAAGATGTAGATCAGCAGGTGTGAGGGTGTGAAGATGTAGATCAGCAGATGTGAGGGTGTGAAGATGTAGATCAGCAGGTGTGAGGGTGTGAAGATGTAGATCAGCAGATGTGAGGGTGTGAAGATGTAGATCAGCAGATGTGAAGGTGTGAAGATGTCAGTTGCTTTTTTACGAAGAACCCTTCGCAGGCGCTCTCGGGAATGGCAAAAAATAGTTCAAGAATGTTCAAGGCATTTCTAAACCCGGCAACTTCCTGCGCATCACGCAGTGCTTGACCTTGCAAGCAACGCCTCCGGTCAGCAAAACTGCAAAGCAGGAAACTTCTTGGAGAAATTCTTGCTGACTCAGATGGGTAAGCTTCCAGCTTCAGCTCCATTTCAGTAGCATCCCTCACAGAGACCTGCTGAAGGTAGACAGATACGGTGGACATGATCGCAACAGCCGGGACCCTAATCCATTTCCAGGAGAGGCTGCTTCAGGCAGGGTCGATGACAGCTATAGTTCATGCTGCGCACCTTGAGCTGTGGCACGTTGTCAATGGATTTGGCAGCATGGACCTCGGGAAAACGAAAACAAGGGAACTTACGGGAAACGATTGCGAATGGCTGCGCTTTGCAAGGACTCTGTGGGGCTTATCTGAACACATCTGCAAGCACAGAGGGTGATCCGGTGAACTCCGCACCTCCAAATCTGCGGCTTTGCCCTCAGTCGGCTTCGCTGCATTCTGGTGCCAATTCCACCTCCCAGGCGCTTGAACGACAACAACCAAAAAAGATAACAAAGCAAGCGGACAGAATAGCCCGAAGGAATCCTGAGCAAACACACATTAAGACACCCTGCACTTCAGTTTCGAACCTCTCGTAAGATTTCATGCACCCAAAAGAAGCCAAAATTTGGGGCCGGTCTAAACTTGAAAAATTGGAGACATAGTCCAAAGTCCAACACAAATTTTTAGATGGACCGTTTCCTACACGTTTCCCCCGCATGCGTCCTTGATCATTGTCACCTTTTATTACCCCTGATATCCCCTTGAACACCTATCTTGATGACCCTTGACCACCACCCTTGGCCATTCAAGGGCCGCTTACAGGTTCTTAGCCGAAATCAGGAAACAAGGCCCAAGACACAGATTCACGAACTGTGGTTTTCTGGGTCGCTACAGAATTGTGCCAGAAAACGGACTCATGCGGCACAGGAAAAAGGAGCAAGATCAAAAACATTCCAAAATGATGCAACGACATGACAAATGCGGCGAGTCCCTAGGGTGCTGTTTAATTGCGAAAGAAGAAGGGGTGGCTTAATTGCGAAAATACATGTTACTAACGCCGTACTTAAGTCACATCAGGCAGGGAAAAGTCACTCAGGTAGTGGAAAGTCACCTCAGGAAAGAAGAAACACCATGGCACAGCCTGTTTCATCTGTAACTGGAGATTTAGTTAAAAGTAGCCGTTGCATTGCGCACAGCGATGATTTTGAAGGGCACAAGTCAATACAAACAAATTCTTGGCAGCAAATCCTATTGGCATGGATGTATTGTATCGGCGTCCTGCATCGCGTGACCAAATCAAACCCCTGTTGGTGCAGCCTCAAATTTCTTGCAATGCACATGGGTTAGCTGTAGCAAATCTTATTGGCAGGGCTATGATATAGGATGATACAGGGATATGGTGGCCCCTTGTTTTCCGCAACCAAATCTATGGCTTGTGCGATGTGCATCAAGGTGGTGGACAGCCCTCAAGAAGTTTGCTGTCCCATCCACCCAGCGGTTACGAGTTGGAGGAAAACCTTCCATTCCACTGCGGGCAGAAAGCGTGGCTGGTTTTGTCGGTGCTCCGTCTGCGCCGTCTGTTCAGTCTGCGCCGTCTTGCGCTGTCTTGCGCCGTCTTGCGGGCAAGCAAGCCGCAGGCAAGCAAGCCGCAGGCAAGCAAGCCAGCAGCAGGCAAGAAGCAACAGCAGCAAGCAAGCAGCAAGCGAGCAGCAAGCAAGCAGCAAGCAAGCAGCAAGCAAGCAGCGAGCAAGCAGCAGGCAAGAAGCAGCAAGCAGCAGCAGCAGCAGCAGCAAGCAGCAGCAGCAGCAGCAAGCAGCAGCAGCAAGCAGCAGCAAGCAAGCAGCAGCAACCAGCGTATGCCCCCTTGAAAGAATGATCAATTATCAGTAATTATTCAAAAATCAGCGCCATACAAAACTTCAACTTTTTCCAGGCGCACGGCTCGAAAACAATGAAATGTTACACTTGTTGAAAGTTGTGGTGGTGCCAAACTTGAACTTTTTCCAGGCGCACGGCCTCCCGATACGATTTTTAACGAGCTGATACGACTTAACTCTAGCGCTAGTAATAGCATGTTTTTTTGTCTTCTTCGCAGATTTATATAATATGTATGTGTGATACCCGTTGGAATTCCTCTGCTAACATGGACTCCTGCATTCTTTAGACAAAAAACGGCGGCCCACCTTGCACTACTGAAATGGCACATCTAAAGAATGCCAACCCAGGGATATCCAGGGATCAAGGGGGTCTAAGACCATCTAAAAAATCATGGCCCAGGCAACCAACTACAAAAAGATACAAAAAATAAAAAAATAGAAATACAATAGCAGAACTCTAAAAAATAGGGAGTCCATGTTAGCCATGTGGATGTCAACCACTATAAAACTGTCCTTGTTAGAAAATGCATGAAAGTTGTTGTCATGGTTGCAACCTGTTGATTCATCTGTGATGCAAACAGTGGCCGGCGCAGAACAGCAGTTTTAGCAAATTGCAAAAATTCAATCAGCTTGTCTATTCCCTCTCAAAATGCCCTTTCTAAAAAATCCTGACCCAGGAAGCCTTTGCAAAAAATGGGGAGTCCGGGTTCGCCATGTGGATTGCAACCACTTTTTAGCAAAAAAAACGTTTTTTGCGACAACCCGGGTTGTCCCATTCTTTAGTGGAAATTCCAACGGGGATTATGTGTGTATGTATATAAATATCTAGATATAAAAAAATGTGTTTTCATTAGTGGAGGTGGAGCGGAGTGGAATGGAGTGGAATGGAGTGGAGCGGAATGGAATGGAGTGGATTGGAATGAAGCGGATTGGGAATCTGTTTTTGGAAGTCTATTTGGAGCTCCACCGAGCCCGGCGTGGAGCCCGGCGTGGAGATGGATAATTAGAAGAGAATGTGGAAGCCTGCTCTATATACTATATACTGTATATGCGCAATATAACTATATATGGACTCTGGTGTGGCGAGAGACAGTGCAACACCCCGTCACATCTAACCTGCCAAACTTGCACTAGCAACTCTGAGACCTTGCAGCGCTCAAAGCCGTGCATCTCCATTTCCCCTTGCATTGAACCTCAGGCAAATATGGGAAGGCCACGCCAGCGCATTCATTGTAAACATGTGCCAACCGTGAAGGCTCAAAAACTCATGATTGCAGCGTGAGGCACAAAGGTTGTTCCCTGATCGTTGTGAGCAACGCAGAAGGGAACAGGTTCAAATCCCTGCGGGGGTTGAAAAAGGCAAAGGCTCACAGAAGGAATATCGAAATGAAGAACTGCAATTGGCATGGCTGCGCCAGAAACTAATTGCGCTGACAATCCAAGGTCAGGAGCCGACCAGGTGCCACCATGACTACATCCGAGACAAAACCATCTACAAATCGCCGAAAGCTTCATGCGCTGCTTGTACATACACTGCATATCATGCGAAGGTGCTGCTGAGGCGACGCAAGAATCACAACACTTTGCAGCCTTACAGCATCTTACAGCCATTTATTTATAGCTGTCTGGGTCGTGGAAATGGGCGGCCTCAATCATCAAGGATCCTTTCGTCATAGGCCCACGCGCTGCCTTTCACAAACTCTGTTCGCACTTTCCCGCACCGAGAAGGTCAAACTTTTGCATACTTGTGGCACATTCTGGGCTGGTAACGGAAAGCGCCAAGTATGTAGCCATCGACCTCAGCAGTTTGGGCCGCTGTGGGGCCTGGAGCAACAAACGCCAGTGGGGCGACAGTGCAGTTCATATACTCTTCTTGGCTCGAACGCAACGTTCGCCGATGCCAGATGTCACAGTATGGGCACACAAGCGTTCCAAGGGACAAACGGTTTACCAGCAGCGCACACTTGTGGTAGTCCATTGCCCTGGCTGTTACATCTGCTGCAAAAAACATCACAACATCTGAAGGCCACAGTCCAGGATCCAATCACGAAACGCATGCCTCAACCTTTGCTCCGATCACCTGCATCATTTGTTTGGCTAAAATGCTTGGAAATACTTGCGGGCACAGTAGTTAGTCCATGGTTGGCCCTGTGGTAATGCTGATATGTAGCAGCACGCGGGCCTGAAGCCGCACTGATACATCCACCTTTCCCTCAACCGCCACTTTCAGAACTGGTGGGCAAGATGGTTCAAATACCTTGGATCACCGCATGTACACCCTCGCACCCACACAGAGAAGGGAGAGGGGGAGAGGGAGAGAGGGGGTGAGGTAGCTATCCCCTTTTCGGGAGCCCTGGAACCTAATCTAAACACCTGTGACAAGTGAGAGCGACGGCACTCTTTTTCTACGCGGCGGATTGCTGCTAATCTTGAGCCATGCGGAGTGCGCATGAAAGATAATGAATTAAGTGTACATGTCAACATGCATGAAAGCATTGTGTAGACACGTAAAACAAAATAAGTAACAAACAGACACAAATTTTCTTCGTGTCGGAACATGCAAGTCTGTTTCACAGGAAGCGCTCAGCCTGTGATCTGCTGTGAGACGGTCCGAAGACAAAAACAAAACTGTACAAAAAGCTACTCTCTGCTGTCGGCAAGCGGCCGTAAATGCGGCACATAGGCAGTTGTAAGGACTCACAGTCCCATAGAGAATGTATAGCCATAAAAGCTCATTTCATTTCTTCTTCTCAATTCTCCAGATTGGTGGAAAAAATCGATTGATCAGGAGTCTGTGGAATCAGATCCAACCAAGAGCCATCATACTTTTGAACCCATCTTTGCCTAGGAATGGTGTATCCTGGCACATATTCAACATCAGAGGTGCGTGGGTTCGTTCTGTAATAAGCTGGTTGATCATAGCCATAACCGTATCCACGGTATCCGGATGAACTGGAGGATGCTCCTTGATCTAAACACTGCGTGCCCGTCATACGGGATGGTGGTGCAGGTGGCTCTGGCACATTGATTGGTCGCTTTCTTGTGGTTTGTCTCTGTTCTGCTGTCTGCGACCCTTCTCGCCATGGTGGTCGAGCCTTAGGTGGATCTGGAGGAGTGCTTGGAAGTCGTGTTGAACCGGAAGACCGACCAGGTGGTGGAACCGGTGGTGCCTTAACAGGCGGTGGAACAGTTGATGTGGATGTTGGTGTTGGTGCTTGCTTGAGAGAAACCGGAGCTGCCTTGTAGCGAACTGGCTTGGGAGTTGCAGTTGGACCCTGTGGTGGAGTTACCGAAGCTCTTGCAGGCGCAGGAGGTGGCCTTGGTACATCTGCCTTTGGTTTATTACTCCTGGCTCTGCTGACAGATCTTGATCTGGTTTGTCCAACTCTTCTGAAAGAATCTGTCCGCAAAGGCGGAACGCTGTCTTTTCTCTCTTCTCGCTTGTCGAGATATCCTTGATTTCGCTGCATCCATTTCTCACGTCTTTTCTCTTCTGACTCTCTGGTTCGGATGTGCATATTTTTCAAGGCTTTTAACTGGGCAAAGGTAAGGAGAGGTGAGTGCCATGCACAGTCTTTCTCTGCCAAACCAACATCGTATGGTAACAAATGTTTTAACTGCTCAACATCATTCAATAAAATTTCGTCGGGAAAAGCTGATCCTGAGAATCCATCCGCAGAGGCGGAATCTTCTTTGGCACGTGCTTCCGTGACAGCGATCTGCTTACCGTAACAAAGAGAAATTAAAATCATTGAATCACAATCGGCATCTTCTCCTGACATGCTTCGGATGTAATCAGCTGCAGTGGTCGATGAAACTACGTTATACGTAATACGGTTGATCGGACTGCGATGAAGATTAATCTGCTGAAGAAAACGCTCAAGGATGTCAATCATGATGCACGTCCGGAAATCGGAATGGTCATCAGACTTAAAACTGCGCTGTGCAAAAAGGTTGCCATCACCAGACAAAAAATCACATTGGTGCTCAACACAACTGGCAACAAAGCTAAGCCACTTTTTGGCATGTTTCCTGATAGGCATGACTCCAGGCATATGCAGAGATGTGAAAAACTGCAACGCGGCATTCGGCCAACAAGAGACGGCGTACGTCATGTGTGTCAGCACCGGGATTCACGTCACAGACTTCAACACCTGAAACTGCAAGATCATCATCAATTTCACAAATTGAATGATCAAGAAAATCTAACGTGGTCGCCAGTGGACGGCGGCAGTGTTGATGAACCATAGATTCGACGTTCTTCTCGACATCCGGTTTCGGAATACGAACACCTGTGGAAGGATCAACGAAGTCACCGGAGGTATTTTGTCCATGACATAAACGAAAAATGGCACCATGGAGAATCCAGAATGGGCTCGTCTTATTTCCGGTTTCGATCTGATGGTGTCCGAGAAGCTCAATAAATGTGCCGACATCGTGATCACCGCGGATGAAAATAGCCACGGATTGCGATTGGATGGCAGGGTGAACTACCATGCCGATCATTCCATATTCCTTGGCAATTTCGCGATGAACGGCAATTCCTCCGTATTCGTCGGAAGCCTCACATAAACAAACAATATGGGCCGCATTGCGGAATACCAAGTGTGGCAAAACTTGATGATTAATATCAGTTCTAACCCATTTTGGAAATTTTGAGCAACCTCCGATATACGGAGCACGGTTGACCAAGATTCAAAGTCAAAATGCCAAGCTGATATGTGTCTCTCTGGAATTCATGGATGTTATCCTTAGTGCGCTTGACAACACCTTGGACTGCTCTTTTGCCGAGAAGACACGATCGGAAGAGTTCCAATAAACGGAGAATTTCTTCGGTACCTAGGTCAGGGCCGTCAGGGTACTTAAAATAAGCTTCTGGTCTCATAATCGGAAGCGGCGTCTGATCCTGGGCGTCAATGTAGTGTTCCTGAAGAGTTGGAATTCGAATTCCATCTGGCATAGAGTAAATAAAACCAGTGTAATCGAACTGCTCGATACCGTGCCTTGCATAGCTCTGCAGGTAGGTATTGCCCAGGGATCGGCCTTCACGCAAATGCGTGATAAGGTCTTGAAAATTCTCCTGACGGGTCTGTGCATGTTCACTTCGAGTGGCTCCGAAATACGAAGAGTCAGCAAGGACAGCGTCAACCAGCACTCCGATATCGAAAGGCGACTGGGTTGAGCTGATGCTATCTGGCAAAAATTCAGAGGACAATTCTGAAGAATAATTAACAATATTATGTTTGCAAGCTAAGCCGCAGGTGCGGCATTCCAAGCAGTAGGCAAAGCCACAAGGGTGGCACCAGAACATGGCCTCTGCGCAATTGCATTCGGCAAAGTTCTTGCAGCACTGTGGACCGGCTGGTCTGGGAAACCACTGAATTTCTTCTGTTTCCTTTTTGAACTTTGTGAAAAACCTTTGTGCTGCGTCCGCATCGCGGAACAACTCCTTTGCCTGTGTGTTCATCTCACGGCGAGCTCTGGGCTTAACAACCTGCCTACGGCTGCCCCATGGAGAATCGGCTTGCAAGTTAACCGCAGAGGCGGTATTTGTTGAACCGGATGCTTCCTCAGAACTGGCCGCAGCAGCGGCACTTTTCTGCTTCCTTGGCATAGGCTTGGATTGAATTTTTCTTTTTGGAGCTTCGCTCTCTGAGGCTGAGGTGACCTCATGGTTCTTCACTTTTTCCAGGTGCTTTTTGAATCTTTTGGAGATTTCATCTCTGAGAGCGTTCACCTTCTTATCTTCCTCGGTCTCTGGTGGACCTCTTTCCTGGTCATTGGGAGTTACGACGGTACGCAAAGGCCTGGAAGGACCAGGTGCGGTTGATCGAAAGCTTTCAAGAAACTTCGTCACTACTGGGATCTTTTCGATCTGTTCTCCTACGTAGTCCACATATTCGGAACGTGTCCAGGAGATACCGTCTTTTTCATTTTCATTTCTTTTCTCCCAATAAAGTTGGTGGTGACAAACATGCATTGCAAGATCAATATCAGAGGTATAGTCGTTCATTCGGTGCAACTCAGCCGGTTCCGGTGTATCAAGCCAGGCACGATCAATGAAAGACCAAACGCCACAGAACCGGGTAAACGGTACAGTCTGATCAGTGAGAACATAACGATTATGGGTGATCACTGGACCAAGGCCAGCTACTGCACCGGGTCGTGCAATTAAAATACAATCTGATTCGGCACGTAAAACATCTTTCATCGTACTGAGTGTTGAATCAAGGGCAAAATGAACGTGATTCCTGCCACCGCGAGTACCACCAGGAAGCAAACCGAGTCTTCGGATGGAGTCAAGATTCTTCTCGTTTGTCCCGTGGATAAGGTACCTCAGTGAAAACATATCAGGCATAAATGGACAATGTCGAATCTCAACATCAGTGGAATGACCACTCTCAAAACGGATAAAAATGCTTGCAATGTCAACACCTTCAAGGATACTGGCCTGAGCTTCAGCTCCTTTATCACCAAGGCACAGCCAGAAAAATACGGTCTTTGTATCGTGAAGGCATGACATCTCTTCAAATTTATGATGAAGATGAAATTTCAATGCGCCTTAGAAGCAGGGATAACACCATCAGGTTTTTGATGCCTTTGGCCCATGTTATTTGTGATTCAAATAAAGCAAGGGCAATGATTGGCTTCTTGAGCACTGATGATTTTCAACCTGGCATCACTCCGATTCCGGATAATTGGTTCATGACTGCCGATTTTGGCGATGATACCGCTCGTCATGCAGGGACAGTGATCCGTCACGATGCAGCAGATTCGTGTGTCGAAATATGTATGACATGTGACGGGATGCCATTTCAAAATAATGATCCGCTAATGCAGAATCGTGGTCCTCCTTGGTCTTGATTCCGGATTGTTTCCGAAGGACTTGTGCAACGCACTGAGAAAAAAATGAAACTATTGAGCTGTACACAATCAAGAGGAGCGTGAAATGCATCATCAATGGCCCGACTACGATTTTCGTAATTTCTGGGATCACGCGGCTGTCTTCTGTCAGGACGTTCTTGGCGACCGCCACGCGGTGCATGCTGAGGTCTTTGATCACGAGGGCTGCGATAGCCACGCGGCGTAAAGTCCGCAGAAGCGGAATGATCAGTTCGGCTGTGCTTGGAAAATTTTGGAGGCATAAAAGGTCAGTCACTTCTTTCCGGCTGTGACTTTTCCAAAAAAAGGGGATCTTCGAGGTGTCTCCAGAATTGGCTTAAGGGTTTCTGTGAACAGTGCCAAGGGACGTTCTTGTCCGGGCGTCGAGAAAGAAAAAGCAATATGAACCCTGTGAGCCGAGAGATTGCAGACACAAATTTTCTTGAGACGAAAATTTACTCCTCGAAGTACATCATTGCAAAAACATAATCTGAAATGTCTTCACAGAAAAACGTCAACACATTGTGTGGCTCAGACAAAGTTTCAATGACCCATGTAGTCAAAAACGCTTTATGTTTCAGTAACGACCGGAATGGCGGATGTACATCAACATTTTCAAGTTTGCCAGTGGTTATAGACGACACTAATTGGTCTGGTTTCGCGGTTGATTTGGTAAGTGGATCAGCCAGACAATATTCACTTGCAATGTGACTCAAGTCGTCTAAGTGACCGGTGTTACTTTCATGTCTCAACATTTGTATTAAATGGTGGGTCTCTTTCTGTTCAGGTAAGTGTGTTGTCTGAGCGGTGGTGACTAAGTTGTTTGCGTCTGTTCTAATGTGAATGGGGACGATCTCACCACTGATGTCGGCGCAAAGTGCACGCAAAAACAAACATGTTCCAAAACATTTCATTAAGGCATTCACACCGCAACAGTAGTGGATTGTGTTGTAGTAGTTATCTTATGACTCTCATAGTCAATAATCGATCCACGGGTTGCTGAGTTGGAACCGTCTATACGGTGTGCTTGCTTGTCGTAACCGGAATTGCGGTATGTTCCCTTGGAAGGCAATTTGCGGTCTTCAGCTAAGAAAATGACATGAGCACGCTGACTAGACTTATCACTGTTGTTGCGATAGGATGCATCAGGCATTCCAAACAGAAATATATGGTCCATACTTGTCATGAGTCTTCCATTTGATGCGTTGTCCTACAAACATGATGTCATTTTTATCTTCTGAACCAACCGCAAAGTTCTTACGCAGACTGGACAAAACCTTGGACTCAAACACCTTGTCGCCTGCCATGAACAGGTCATCAACATGAAGGCAAATAAAACCATGTGGTCGGCGTCCTTGGGCATTGTTTCGGGCTACCGGATCCATAAGATGGTCAATTGCTTCAGAAATGGTTACCTGTTCAGTATTGACACTGCGAGGTGGTTGATAGGTCTTTGTCTTAGAAGTACTGTCATACAAAACATATGTACATCTATCTGCACGTGTGGGAACAAGTCCACAGTCAAGTAAGGCTTTATCGATGATCTGCCACCAGCGGCGTGGCGCATCATTAAGACCGTAACCAGGTTTCTTAAGCCTAGCACCAATATACGGTGGATAGCCGTACTGTGGTATCTGACAAATGATGTCTCGTGTTTCATCATAGGCTTCACCTTGAAGGAACGCGGTCTTGAGGTCCATATGGTACAAATCCCAGTGATAGTTGGCAGCTAACTGTGTTGCACATCGGAAACCTGCACGAGAAGCTGCTGGGCTATCTGTCTGCTGGGTGTTCTTCTGTTTATCTTGAAAACCTTTAAGGACCCATCTAGCCTTACATTTCTGAAAGTTACCGTCCTTGTCTTTCTTCACGGTAAGAACCCATCTTCCGGCTACGAAATTCCGAACTCTGGTCTTTCTCATGTCAACAAGATCAAAAACTTCATTGTCAATCCATGATTGGCATTCAGCCTTTTTGGCATCTAGAAACTGTTTGGCAAGTTGCCTCTTTTCTTGCTGAGTGGCTTCCTTTCTCTTCTTGCCAACAAGATAAGAAAATTTGTCTGTCATGGAATACAATGTCATAAAAGCTTTGTCTTCTTCATTAATGCCGTGATATTCTTCAATGATATCAGATCTGGTCTTACGGCATCTGGTACGTTGTTTCTCCGTAACAACGGAATAAGACATACCAATAGAATTGGAAGATTCGACACTACTCAGAGCTACCGGTGAACCGTCAATCAATCTAGGCACGGAGAATGAAGCAGTATTACTGCACAACTTCTGTTCCTGGGACAGAAAACACCATTTTGAGTCATCAATAACAAGATCATTATAGTCAAGAGTCTCATCGGCATCGGTAGAACCATAAGGAATGGTTTCATCTGTATCTTCCTCTGGTTCTTCTTCTTCTTCTTCTGGTTGCTCTTGCTGATCTTGGGTGTCCGGTTGTGGATCATTCTCCGGCATTGGCGATGGATTAAAAGGTTCATCTCCGTCTAGTGGAAGTATCGGTGGTCCGTTGTGTCCGGATGGTGCGGCATCTGGATCAGGCTCGTCATCATCGAAGTCATCAGGCACAGCATCATTCTTCGGTTTCTTAGGTTGTGAAGTACTCGGAGCGACTACAGCGGGTTGTGTGGTCGCGTTTGGTGTGACTGATGGCTGTGTATCACCCCCCAAATGGTTACTAGGCTGAAATTGGGTTGAAGACGAAGGAGGCATTTGTCTAGATGGTCGAGCCTTAGTTGCAGGTGGTATCGGTGGATCACCTGGTGGACGCTTGGTACTCTGTGTCATTGGTGTGTCGCCAATGTTTGGTGGTATAATGGTATTGGGCACAATAACTGCATCTGGAGCAACAGGGATGCCAGTGGCTCCAGGTAATGGTGGTTGAGGATGATCAGGTGGTGATGATGGAGGTTGTGGTAAATCAGGTGGATCATCTTGTGGTGAATGCATTTCATCGTCAGGTACATCATCACTTAGTCTTGGTGGTGAATGAAATGGTGTGTGAAACTGATCATCATCAGGAGGAAAGCCGGGATGCGGCGTATGCGGTTCATCTGGCATGGGAACATCTGGAAGGTGTGGTGATGAAGGTGGTGTGTTAAAATGTTCAGGCGGATGGTCATCATCTTGGTTGTTGTTCTGCTGAGGTGGAAGACCCGGTGGAGGGTCGATGTTGGTGTTCTGTTCAGGAGTGTTGTCGGTATTGTCTGTAGGAATACTTCCACCATTGTTCCAAAACAATATTGCTGACCAATGGCTAGCAATCAACTGCGACAAATCTCTAGGATGTACTCGCAGAAACATGAGACGTATCCTTCTTCTTCCAAAGCAGGAGCATGCCATGAGTGTGGCGGTATTCAACGCGTAAGGGCTGAAAACTACCACGAAAAATGATTGCGTTGTCAAACATTGACGTACTTAGATACATCTGTCTGACATGTGAAACATCTTGTTGTGCTTCGATCTGAACAGGGTGATAAACATTACCAGCGGGTAGAGCATGAATGCGGTTGAGCAAGCGTTTCGTGTAATAGTCGCGTACTGGAAGACCCTGTTCGTACAAGTCAGTTGCCCACATAGGATGCTCTGATGCCGTAAGTGCGGCAAGCTGATTTTGCACTCCTCGCAATTCATCGAGATCCAAGTCTTCCAGCAGGTCTACTGCAAGTGACAGCTGTGATGGATAGACAGCCCTTGGATTTCCTAACGGAAGGATGCATCTGATCAAAGTGCTACAAAATCGGTATGGATAAACTTGTGCCAACTTCGTTCTTGATCCATATCCCGAAGCACTACCTTCCAGTGGTTGATGATAATGAGTTGGATCCCTTTTGGATTTACTATTACATCTCTTGAAAACTGGATTCAAGACTCCCTCAGGAAAATTGTGAAGTAAGGATGTTGGTTTGTAGTAATAGTATCCATTTGGGTCTCTCATACCAAAGGCGCACATATCTAATGTCCCATAGGTTACGGCATGCTTCGTGAGAAGGCGTTGAAAGTGTTTGGTAAACCAAATCTTGGAAGTCGCAGGATTTTCAATGATGAAATATCTACCATGTTCAATCTGATAAAGAGCGACTCTGGCACAAAATTCTACCATGGGAAGATACTTTTTCCTTTTCTGATAAATATCTGATGGATCATTAATATTTTGCATTTGACTCCATGGTCCACAAACAGGTGCCATGTGGATGATTTTTGGCTGTTGTCGCTCAATGACTTCCATTGCCTTTCGCCGGCCTTCGGCAGTGAGCAAGTCGTAACCTGTTCTCAGGTCTATTGGAGCGCCTACTCGAAGTCCCTGCATTGCTGCCGCTTGACTAAGCTTGGCAGAGCCGCTAAACAGCTCCAGGAAATCTAACCTTCCTGTCATAGCTGTTTCCCATGTATAACTACCATATTGAATACCTTCAGGACCTGTCTGTTCTATGATGTTATTAGCATGGTCATCGGTGCGGCATGTGGACTTCACTGCTGTACAGGCGCCCTTGGCCGAAAATTCGGCACCGGCGGCAGCTTTGGCCGAAAAGTCGGCACTGGCAAGTGCAATTGGTTCTAAAGGAATGTCGATATCCTCAATAGGATTATGGTCTTTTCTTATTTTACTGATGTTGACCTTCACGATTCTGGTTCCTAAGTCAACTCCAACCATGCTGCCATCTACAGAAGCCAACTTTCCTTTTATCCATTTTCCTCCATGTGAACCGTCTGATTTGATTTTTGATTTGTCTTCGGTCCAATAGTAAACTTTATCACCAGGAAAGAATGGTCCATCACTAAGTTGAAGTTTACTTGCATCAGACTGTTTGGCCTCTAGAAACTTTCGCATCGCCAGTGACCTTAGTGCCTCAATTTGTCTCTCAGGAGCAGGGGCCTCAGTCGTGAGCTGTGCTGGATTCATGAGCTCAATCGCCGTAATATCGGCAGGTCTTCTTCCGAATGCCAATTCAATAGGAGTGACACCACCGAGTGTTACCATTGTATTCCTTGAAATGCAAGCTTGTCTCAACAACTGTTTATAAGTAATGTTGGCAAGCAAAGGATCGTTTCTCAAGGAAATTAGCATTAATGAGACCTGTTTCTTGAACATGCGAATGGCTGCCTCAGCTCGATTTGGCCATGGTGTTCCTGGTCCTAGAGAGACCATTTCAGTGCCCATGAAAGCTTGATCGGCAACAATATATTTTGGATTCAGCTGATAAGTTTCAAAGTACTCTTGAAGATGTGATATCGTCACCGTATCAGACCTGTTCTGAACTACAAAGGCAATAGTCAATGAGGTGGCACCATCATACATAAGTAGGAATTGAAGTTTCGACTGAGGATTGATAGGAACTTCTCCATGATCAATGAAAGTAAGTTCACCAAAGACTTCACTTCGAATTCCTGAAACCTTAGCTCTCGATGGCGCAATCTTGGCCGTGGAACATGTGTCACATGATTTGGTGATCTGGTCAAACTTGTCATAAATTTCTTTTGGCAACTTCAGAGCTGATGTTCTTCTCTTGAATTGTTCAGTAGTCATATGATAATGCTTCAAATGCAACTTGAGAAGTTCAGTGGGTGATTGAAGCTTATCATGAGTTCTCTGAAGTGCTAACGACACAGTTCCTTTCGGTGACGGTTCCTTTTTCTCTTCAAGTTTTACTTAAACCTTTGGTTCCGGTTTGATTTCAGGCTCTTCTTCAATCTGAGGTTCCCGACGTCTTGGGATACCGTCCCTTGAACCGGAACGTGGTCCAGAGGCCACCATTGGCTCTTCATCAGGATGAAAAGGTTGAGCTGGCACATCTAACTTGTTATCAGGCTGAATTACCTTCTTGACAATTTTCTTGGAATCAGACTTGGCCGGTTTCGGCACCTGTGCTGGCTTAGGCTCTGATCCCTTGAATCTCTTGCAACCTTCTTTGTTTGTGTGTGGTCGATGTTTACCATTGCATGCTGGGCATGTGATGTCTTCGGATTGAAAGCTGTACATCGGTTTCCAACTGGAAGTAGCAAGAGCCATAATGTCAAGAACTGGATGGTTGGATGTACTGACCGCCAATGCGGTGCGTTGCATTCCGAACAGTGGACAAGTCATGAACTCACCTACAGGAGTGTGCTCACTGTTCATGCGAAGGTTCCTCATTTGTTCAACCGAAAAGAGGATAGGAACCTTACCCTTGTCCAGGATGTCAACGCATGTTGTTATCCAACCAGTCTGTGCACGATCATTGCGAAAATGAATCACTAATCTTTCTTTGACAGTAGATTGTTCTCCATTGGCAAATGAAAACTTACTTGAACACGGTTGCTTGGAAAACCAAATGTGATCACGCTTCGGATGTTGTTGGCAAGCCTGTACAAGGCGATCAATGGCAAAGCGGGATCCCATGGCTCGAGTGCAACCTGAGTCAAGGATGACATAAGTCGGATGAGAACCTAAATCTACATACTCACAAAGCAATGCTTGTTGGGCACCATGATCATAATTGAGAAATACACACTCTTCCGTAAAAACGGAATTGAGCGGGCTTGTGCGTGGCTGAAACGAATGCAGATCACCGATCTCGATAGAAACACTCTTCTCAACTTGGCGGATGCTCTTAAACAGGGACCTGTTCAAATCAGAAAAGCACTGGTACATCACAGGCACGAACAGAAGCACGAAGGTGAAGGCTTCTACAAGTTCGTGTCCGAACAATTGGAACAAGCGAATGCCTGAAAAACAGAACCGGTTGATCTTGTCGGTCTGTCCGTCCTCAGAAATGACGTCTGAATGCTTGTCCTCGGATTCGGTCAGTTCCTCAGCGGAAGCAAAGTAAGACCAATTGTACCAATCACCTTGGGAGTAATCTCCATCGTATCCATAGTAGGATTCATAACCTGACCAGTCATCTGTCCAATAGGTGTCATAGTCATAACCCCAGCTTTCTTCGGCATGAGCTGTTTCCTGTTTTTCAGGGGCTTGTGATGCACTAGATGTTGCAGCCTGTGCTACATTAGCTTGTGGAGGTTGTGACATGAAGGGATTGTTTCCTCCTTTGTTCTTCGCATCACCTTTTCCTTTTCCTTTCCATGAAGGCATTCCTTTGAAAGAATCCTTTCCTTTCATCATTCCTTTCTTGCCCTTTTTACTTTTTCCTTTGCCCTTGCCTTTTCCCCAGAAAGCTGTGTCTTGCTGGTCATCTTCCCATGCTGCAAAACCCTTGCCTTTTGACCTCGGACGGAAGCCGGGTCTTGATCTTTTTCCTCCTTTCTTGCCATAACCTTTTGGTTTACCTTTCTTGAAGGACCTGCCGTAGATACGGCGCTTAGAGTATGAACCCTTGGCGCTGAGAACCCAGAACTCGTTCTCTGTGTACAGACCTGTGAAACCTTCTTCACCTGTCTCTTCATCAAAGACCCAAAATCCGTACTCACCTTCATCGGTCTCGCCCTCGTCGATGACGTAGAAGTTGGACCGCTTGCGGTGTGTGATGTTTGGATCTGCAACACCTGTGCGAGAAACGGCAAAAAGTTCTAAGAACAGCTGTTTCACTTGGAGATAGGTATACTGAGGCATTGCAATCTGACGGATGTTCATGGACGAGACAAAACGCTCACGTTGTTGCTCGTTGAGGTCTGCTTGAACTAGGAAAATCAGTGACATCAAATTGTCTGACAATGGAAACTGCTGTGCATGTCTGGTCCTTCTATTGGTTATGGTCTGTTCTCTCAGTTCTTGTTGATAAGCTAGCTTATCTTCATCTGTTACTATCTGGTTATAGTGCAGTCTTTGCTCATCAGTGAGTGCTGCCGTAAATGCCGGAGTGCCTGCTTCGGGAAGATCGGATATGTCCAGCAGATCGGACCAAGAAGCCAACAAACGCTTCTGCGCGATTTCGAATCGCCCTATCCAGTGCACGAATTCACTCTGGCCTCGATATGTGCGAAACATCTGGAGGAATCGCCAAAGGAACACATGATTTACTCCCTTCACGAAGTATGGTCTCAATGTGTCCTTGAAATGAGCGAGGCCACGATCCGGATCTCGGAGTAGGGCATTATCGAGCATCGACTTATAAAAAGAAGCGGAACCAATGAGGGCATTCTTTAATGATGGTGAGTGCTTATCTGCATCCAATGTTGTGATCCCTAACCAGTCATCAATTAAATCTTCATATTCAAACGAGCTAGATTGGCCATCAAATTGGGGTGGAACTTTCGGTGTCATTTTGATGCCCATCCGGTTTTCGGAATGACTGGTGGCGGCATATGCTTCCGGCTCTTCATAAGAGACAATCTGGAGTTGTTCTTCATCTGAATCCATGTTGTGGATTAAGACCATGGCAGCTACTCTAACTTGATCTACAGGTTGCCTCCGCAAGTACGATATACGGAATGTATGCAGAGAACGGCAGTTCGGCACACGGATCTAGACTTGGCGAAGGCACAGGCTCCGCTACCACTTTGAGGTAGCTATCCCCTTTTAGGGAGCCCTGGAACCTAATCTAAACACCTGTGACAAGTGAGAGCGACGGCACTCTTTTTCTACGCGGCGGATTGCTGCTAATCTTGAGCCATGCGGAGTGCGCATGAAAGATAATGAATTAAGTGTACATGTCAACATGCATGAAAGCATTGTGTAGACACGTAAAACAAAATAAGTAACAGGGGGAGAGGGGGAGAGGGGGAGAGGGAGGGAGGGAGGGAGAGAGAGAGAGAGAGATATATATATATATTATAATATATAGGAATACCAGAAAGTGCCCGGCCCATGACGGGGCGGAAGTTTCGAAAAATGAAATGGCTATAGGAAATCAATGGCCTATTAGGGAAGGTTTTGAAGATTTTGATATGCAGAAGCAACGAAGTCCCCCATATATAGCCCTGAACAGAAAATAAGCAGCGCAAT
Source organism: Cladocopium goreaui (assembly GCA_947184155.2). NCBI lineage: Eukaryota > Dinophyceae > Suessiales > Symbiodiniaceae > Cladocopium > Cladocopium goreaui. Next base: position 88,568 of record CAMXCT020002384.1, read on the forward strand.
ATTTTCCTTGAGCCAAACCCATACCATGTTGACACATATGGTCAAACAACTAAGGCAACCCCTATATCTCGTCACCCCTCCTGTACAGAGGTTTGAGATGGTGGATAATACAAGCGCTTTATAGCAACCTCGGCTCTGCCGTAAGCGTGCTCAAAGCCCATTCGCCTCATGTGCAACTCCATTTCAGTTGCAGGCAAACTTTTGGTTCAGATGCCTGACATGTTCAGTTTTGTGGCTATTTTAGCCAAAGAAAACTCTTGTTGAGCTAGCTTCTATTGTGCCCGCAGGAAGCGGGTCTGTACATGCCGATTGCAGGCAACAAGTGCGGCTGATGAATCCGTGTGAACTTGCGGCTGATGAATCCGTGTGAACTTGCAGCTTCGGATTCAATCCCCAACCATTCATGATGGCTTGCAGCGACGACAACTACTAAGGCGACCCCTGTATCTCGTCAAGCCCGGAAAAGCCTGGTATAAAATGGGATGGCCACATTATAGGGGTGTATAAAGTGGAGAACCAGCATGTTTTGGTTATAAAATGTTATAAAGTCAGAAACCAACGCCTGGCCACGTAAAAACATAAAAGCCTATGTGGATTTTTGAGGGTATTTATGAAAGTTTCCCATTATTATAAAGTGAGGTGTGCAGCATCCAAACAATAATACTTGGGTTGAACAGTGGTACTATAATGTGGATTACCCAGTAAACAACGATCGGTATAATATCGATGGTGCCCTTAATCACGTCGATGGAAACATCGACATGATTGTGTATAAAGTTGACGGGCCACGTTCAAATTTTGGGGGAATATCATCGGCCTCACCGATGGGGATCCCAAAATATATCGAAACCGAATGAAACCGACAGTCAGACAAATATCGATACCGAAGTCGTTACTGCAACAACATCGATTGGGGCAACACCGCTTTGAATTGCGAAGCGATGGAAGGGGCTGGAAGTGTACAAAGTGTTCCAACCAACATCGACTGGGTTTTTTCAGGGGTGTAACCCGGTCAGGCCACTTTGTAGAGAGGGTTTGGGGGCTCGGCCTCTGCAGACTGTGTCAGGTGACGAGGAGAGAGACACTTTCCGGCCCACTTGGAGCCAGAAGATTCCAATTTCCATGTGATTTGTGGCGATTTCCGGGGTATTTTGCCACAACATCATTCTGAAGTGGTTTTGGTTTCACTTTGTTTGATGGCTATATTAATCCCCAAACCAGAGTGGTCAGACCATCATTTCTGATTGCCACAGCAGGCCAGGCCATGCTAACCCATGATAGAATTGGTACGTGTTTGGTAGATATATGAATAGCCAGGTGGGTCCATGAACCAGCACATCTAATCATGTAAATTGTGGATATACCTATCTAGAGTTTGTTTATGGTATGAATACCCAAGTTCTTTTACCAATTTTATCGAATATGCGTCAAAAAATTGACCGGTTTATAACCAACCTGTAAATCACAGCAAAGTGAGAATAGAATCGTAAACTGGTCGGTTTGTGTAAAAGGGGAAATTTGATGTGAGAGAGAGAGATATATATATATATATTCTAGATAGATTGAAACATGTGGCCAATTGCGCTATAATTAATTATATCTGGTATATGATTCATATGATGGTTTTTACGGTATTAAATGATGATATACATGATATATAATTCTTCTTCTTCTCCCATGAGCAATGAAGTCCAAGACTGCGCTCTACATATATGATGATATGTGTTGATAAACTGTTCTACAAGTAAAATGCTCTGCAGCAACTTTCTTTCTATAAAATGCCCTGGCTGCAGCAAAAGTTCCCTTCTTAAAGGGCAATCTTCCCTCTATAAAGCGCTTTGCCATGTAAAAAGCTCAACAAAAAATATTGGCCCGAAATCATTGGGAAGACATGTTTCTATAAAGTTGATTGATGGTGTGACATGTTGTGGCCATTCTTTGAAGGGAACCAGCGGTCTATAAAGTGCATTACCGCATATACTAAGTCATGTCCTTGTGGGAAACCAGCCGGGTATAAACTGAAAAACCAACGTTGTATAAAGTCAACTTGCTAGGTCCAAGGGCATGTTTTTTTGCGCAAAACACGGCTTTATCCCCCATGGTTGGTGTATCAAGTGGCGACCGGAATCCCGCTTTATAGACGCAAACGATATCCACTTTATAGGGAGCTACACATGGGGGATCAAATGGCTATATTGAGATGCCAGATGATGCCAGTGAAATGACAGAAAAGAATCCATGCACAACTGTTTGAATGAACCAACGCACCAATGCACCAATGAATCGATGAATCAATGACTTGATGGATCGACGATGCGGTGAATCAATAAACCAATGAATTGATGAATGAACGAATGAGCAATGAATGACTGGATGGATGGGTGGATGGATGAGTGGGATGAGTGAGCTTTCTTTGTTGAACTATGTGCTTCTTCCCTGAACCTCTTCGCTAATTAAGCTACCTCTTCACCGGGGCACCTCTTCTCCCAGCTACTTCTTCTCTGAGCTACCTCTGCTGTGGCCTCTGCAGCCCCATTCTTCTCTTCACACAGCTCTTACAATGCCTTTAGTAACCCCAGCTGCAATCCCGTATAGCACAAGAGTAGCCCTATGGTCAAAAACTACGACCCTCAGCTGTTGCAATGCACTTCGCTAATCCCAGCTGCAATCCAGCAAAGCAGGAGCATCGCAAGTGATTTCCTGTGCGCAGCCGTGCCATTGCGTTTTGCCACAGCCGGTTGCAAACCCCAATAGCGTCAACATTCGACCAACATTCGCATAGCGTCAGGCGTCAACAGATGTCAACTGTGCGGACTTTTTTAGGCTGCCCACCGGCCCTCAATTTAAAACGATTTTTTCTGAATTCGATCTCTCGCTGCAGTCTCGTGCGCATTTTTCCGACCTGATCTTCCAAAAGTGCTCCGAGCATGCCAAATTTTTAACATTTTGACATGGAAACCGAGCTCTCGCCAGTCCTGTGCACTTTTTGTTGACAACTTTCCCAGATCGAAGCCCGCACCCGCGGATTCTGACACCCTACGTCGGCGACCCCAGGGGCCCGAAAAAAACGCAGGGTTTCGTACCCAAGACTGTTTTCATCCCTCTATGTTGTTGACATGATGACAATTGCCCCTGGACATTTGTCCGCAACTCGGAAGTTTTTGACTTGTAAGCTTCCCTTGGAAAATATATACGGTATATATTATACCCCATAATCTTTATTGCGTCCCCTCCGCTGGGCAAACAGCATAGGGAAAAGTATCCAACCTAGGCCGCCCTGCAGTGTTCTTCAATAGAGATCCAAGAGTTTGCGCTCGCGAAAATGAACGACCTCATGGAACCCATCACAAGAGAGCCCTCGATCATCATTTGGACTTGCCCAAACGAGATGAAACCCGATCTCACGCAAGAAGTAGTACTGGCATCCCAACTTCAACGGGTATCAGTGCACTGGACCACTGTCCAAGTGGCAACTGACGATTGCTTGCTTTGCTTTCGCTCTTTGATGGATGGATGTCATATAGGACTGTGTTGCAATGCCACCAACTTCAGCCCACACAATAATCATCACCAGCTGACCTTGACTCTTTGGGGTTGAAGTGACCGTTGAAGGAGTAGCGCTACCTGGAAGCATGGAGGAATATAGAGAAGATGTGAGAAGTGTCTAGTATATAACATGTCTGCAAGGGGCTTCTTGGGGCTTAATTACAGCATGTCATCCTGTCTGTTTTAATCCAGCTTCGAGCTCTGGCTGACTTGCGAAAGCTTGTGACATGCACACTAAATGCCAGCAATAGAACTCCAACAGGGGCACAGTCGGTGTCTTTTTCGTACCCTTGCTGCGCGTGGAACCGCATGGAAAGGTTAGCTTGCCCAACCTTCCTTCGCACCAACTCCGGCATCCCAAGCTTTGAACATCTCTTTGAACTAAGACCGCTGAAAACGTGAAACTGTACATCTACACGAAACACCGGCGCCAAAAATCCGCATGGTCTCTCTCCCTCTCTCTATGTATGTATGTATGTATGTATGTATGTACGTATGTACGTATGTACGTATGTACGTATGTACGTACGTACGTACGTACGTACGTACGCATGTATGTACGCATGTTTGTATGTATGTATGTATGTATGTATGTATGTATGTATGATTATGTATGATTATGTATGTAGGTATGTATGTACGTAATGTATGTATGTACGTATGTATCTATGTACGAAGTACGTCGTACGTATTTATGTATGATGTATGTATGTATGTATGTATGTATGTAATGTATGTATGTATGTATCTATGTATGTCTGTACGTGTGTACGTATGTAGGTATGCACGTACGTATGAATGTAGTCATGTACGTCACGTATGTCATGTATGTCATGTATGCCATGTAATCATGTATGTATGTATGTATGAATGTATGTATGTATGTATGTCAGTATGTCATGTACGTATGTAATCTATGACATGTCATGACATGTATGTATGTACGTATGTGCGTATGTATGTACGTATGTACGTATGATGTATGTATGTATGTCTGTATGTATGTATGTATGTATGTATGATAATGAATGTGGGTATGTATGTACGTATGTATGTATGTATCTATGTACGTAGTACGTATCTATGTATGATGTATGTATGTATGTATGTTTGTATGTATGTACGTATGTATCTATGTATGTATGTATGTATGTATCTATGTATGTATGATGTATCTGGGTAAATTGTAATATGTCACCAACCCGAATTAAGGCCATTGGCCATTTGGGGATGATTCCCCTTATTAACCATGATTCCAGTGAGGTCGCAGTGAGGTCGTTATAATTTACCCAGATGTATGTATGCATGTATGTACGTACATACGTACGTACGTACGTATGTATGTATGCATGTATGTATGTGTGTATGACATGTAAGACATGTATGACATGTATGTCATGTATGACAAGTATGTCATGTATGACAAGTATGTCATGTATGACATGTATGTCATGTATGTCATGCATGTCATGTATGTCATGTATGCCATGTATGCCATGTATGTATGTCATGTATGTCCTGTATGTCATATGATGTCATGTATGTCATGTAGGTCATGTATGTCATGTATGTCATGTCATGTCGTGTATGTCATGTATGTCATGTATGTATGTCATGTAAGTATGTCATGTCATGTCACGTCACGTCATGGCATGGCATGTCATGTCATGTATGTATGTATGTATGTGTGTATGTATGTATGTATGGATGCATGTATGTATGTATGTAATTAATGTATTCAATGTATGTATGTAAGTAATGTATTAATGTATGTGTGTATTAATGAATTAATGTATAAACGTATTAAAGTATTAAGTTAGTAATGTATGAATGATGAATGAATGAATGAATGAATGAATGAATGATTGATTGATTGATTGAATGAATGAATGAATGAATGTATGTATGTATGTTTTTTAAATAACTACAAATACCTCAGGGGAGATTCCACCGCCTCCAGAACTACGCTCCTTAGACTGACCGAGGAAAACTGCATCCGCGAAAGTGCAATTATGGGACATGAAGCAATCGCCCCACCCTGGGCTAAAACTGCTTTCCTGAAGCTTCAAAACACGACCTGACAAAGAAAGCATACACCACGTCTTCACCTTCGCAAAACTGACAAAACGTGCGTGGGTGCCAAAAACTGAGCTTGGCGCAATACTCCATGGAATTTAGCACAGCTGGTCACCTTATAGCCATAGTAGACAGAGTTTGGCAGCCCCGGGAATTCATATCACACGTCTTGCATTGCTCTTCTTTCTGTCTCTTTCCATTTTCTTTCCCCTGCATCCTTTGATAATAGTGGCTCTAGATCTCTACGCGGATCTATCATCCTGGAAGCGCCGGCCTTGAACACAGCCGGTGGCTCCACTAAGATCTCGAGTTCTGATGGAATTGCGCTGAGCTCTGCGATGCGGACGCCCCGAACTCGAGTGAACTGCCAAGGCTGGATCAGAAAGGCATGTCATGTTGCGGGTTGCACCCAAGCATGCCCGAGCATGCCCCAACACAAAGACTGAGGGGTCTGAAGATGGTCTGAATTTCTTGATGGAAGTTTACAATTGAACAACCACAAAATTTGGAAGAAAAGATTCTTGACGCCTGGAAGAGTATGCGATCCCCGAAACTTTCGGCGGTGCTGTCAGCGAGCGATAGGCTAGTGAAGGCAGCGAACGTGACCCGACTGCCAACCTTGAATGCCTCCGAATAGTTCCTCAGCTCTTGAGTTGGAGAGCAACCAGACTGTCTAACTCGAGAAGGGGCGGGCTAAAGATAGGTTCCGTGAGGTGGTGATTTTCTTTCATTTTCATGAATAGATGTATATATTTCTTTGCAGGGCATTGTAAATATGCGCATGACCATGGACTAAGGCAACCCAAATTGATGCAGCGAAGTGAAAGAAGATGCGAGAAAAAACAATATCAAAATCACGACTCCTTCACACCCCCAGGCCCCAAAAATGTACAGTACATTTTCCTGCATTTTAGATAAACGCAAAGGTTGGCGATAGCCATCATAACTCCCCTTAACTTGGGAAAACACAAATAAGATTGCTAAAATGGACTGGTCATTTTAGGGTCTATGCGCAATCTAAGAGCCAGTGAAGAAACCCAAAAATGTACTGAGCATTCTTGGGGATTCAGATGTTGAACTACGAATATGACCACAAAAATGTTCGCTACATGTGTGACGCGCCCCAAAAATGTACCGAACATTCTTGGGGTTCTTCTGATGTCTCCAAGAAATGCGCCACACATTTTTGTTGGTGTTCTTCTGGTGTTCTTCTGGTGTTCTTCTGAGCTGATCTGCATGGTTTAAGCTGTATGTACCGAGCATTTTTGGGGATCTTCTTGGGTTCTTCTTCTGAGCTGTTCTGCGCTGTTTATGTTTAAGCTGCCCAAAGTTGCATCATGTTGCTGTTGCATCATTCAATAGAGCCCAACATAGGCCCAACATAGGCCCCACATAGGCCCAACATGGCCCCAAGATATGCCCCAAAAAGGCGTGTTCATCTGGGTACCGGCATGGGTACCCAGATGAACACTCAATATAAGGCCCGACATAGCCCCAACATGAGCCCAAAAAATGCGGTATCAAGTAAAGGAACACGCCGTTCTTGGCCCAACATAGGCTGAACATAGCCTATGCGCTTCCATTTTGGGACCGCCATATTTTTTTTTGCAGCCTGGTACTCTGAGTGACGCGCGCGAAACTCAACAAGGCAATGAAAGCAAAACTAATCAGCGAAAGCAGGAAACGATCTCAAAATAGAGAAAGGGATGTCAACCGACCGACAGGACACAGCAGGACCTCTACCAGAGGGAGACCCACCAAAAGAGTGCTAATTGAGCAAAGGAGTGAACACAAAGGTAAGCAACTTTGTGGGTGGACGAAATCGGGTCTTGAATTGATTTAGAAAAATGTTGAATTTTCTTGCCGTCAGCCCACTCAGGTGGATCTGGATAACAACCTACCAAAAAAAAGAAGACCCACGGGACCTTTGGCCCTTGCTGAACAACAACTTTAGACGGACATCCTGAGTGTACTTAGACAAAGCCTGGAAATACTCACCGGAGTAATTCTGCAACCTATAGCCCTCGCATCCCACTGGTCCAGCTGAGAAAACATGAACAATGACAGGGGTGAAAGAATCCCGACAGTTTCGCATCCCAGACTCTGTCAAAATCATTCGGTTGGACGGTCCTGTTGTCACTGCATCAAGAATTCACTGCTACACTGCTCAGGAAAAAGGTGTGAAGGGGTTGGATTACTGGGAAGTTGGTCTGACTGGCATAAAAATTGGCACGCGCATCGTTCACTTAGCGTGGCAATGATATCGCATTGCCATGACACAGCCACTGTGATCAAAGGTTCGAGCTTAGCTCAAAACGCATCCTTGGCTACGGCCCTGGCGGCTGCATCCACCATGCTATTTCAGATATGGTTCTTGACTAGACTTTGCTGTGCATTGGGCCTTTACCTTTAGAGTTGCATTTTTTTGGTGATTTTTCCTGTGTTTTTTTTTTTGTTTTTTTCCCCGTTTCTGGGGTTTGGTGGTTTTCATTGGTATTTGCAGCGTTTTGCAGCTAAGCTCTCTGATTTGCATGGTGTTTGTTACATTTGGAGTTTGGATCCCCCAGGCGCGTGATATTTTGAATACCAGGGATGATGAAAGTGGTCACGAGATGAGCTAGAAGTTGAAGGGGGTAGGGAAATGGAAAAAATAGATACACATAGGTTATGAAAACATACAAAATGTCGGGGGCGGAATTAAGTTGGCATCTTCTTTTTGTAGTCCAGGTTCCCTTCCTTGTTTTTTGCAGCTAAAATCTCTCAATCGCATTCAATCGCTGCATTTTGTAGCTAAAATCTCTCATTCGCACTGTTCACCAATTTTCCACTGGTTTCAGAATTTGTTCCATGGTTTTTGTCGAGTTGTCCATGGTTTTCACTGATTTGTCCATGATTTTCATAGATTTTCCATGGTTTTCTTCAATTTTCCACGGTTTTCTTCAATTGTTCTATGTTTTCTATGATTGTTCCATGGTTTTCTTCAATTTTTCTATGTTTTTCTTCAACTTGTGTGTTTTTCATTAAGTTTTCACCTGTTTTCATTGATTGTTCCCCACAACTTTGTGTGGGGTTCTTGTTTTGATTCTATAGATCCCGGGTCGCCTCCTCCCGCCTCCTCCTCCCGCCTGTCACACACCCAACTTTGTCACATACCATCTTTCACATACAATAACTTCACACACACGCAAACTTAACACACACAACTTTGTCACTTACCATCTTTCACATACAATAACTTCACACACACAAACTTAACACACAACTTTGTCACATACCATCTTTCACATACAATAACTTCACACACAACTTTGTCACATACTATCTGTCAAATACCATCTTGTCACATACCCTCTTTCACATACAATAACTTCACAAACAACAAATACCATCTTGTCACATACCATTTTTCACAGACAGTAACTTCACACACAACTGTGTCACACACCATCTGTCAACAACCATCTTTGCGTGGCAGGCGTGGCACAATCTCACATCCACCTTCGTTTTGCGTGGCAGGCGTGGCACTTATGGCACTGGGTGGCGCGCTTTAGTCGCCCGGGACGCCGCGGCACTTTGCGTGGCAGGCGTGGCACTTGGTGACATCGACGTGTGTTTCACGTGGCAGGCGTGGCGCAGTCTCGCATCCACTTTCGTTTTGCGTGGCAGGCGTGGCACTTATGGCACTGGGTGGCGCGCTTGGGCTGGTTTTAGTCGCCCGGGACGCCGCGGCACTTTGCGTGGCAGGCGTGGCACTTGGTGACATCGACGTGCGTTTCACGTGGCAGGCGTGGCGCAATCTCACATCCACCTTCGTTTTGCATGGCAGGCGTGGCGCTTATGGCACTGGGTGGCGCGCTTGGGCTGGTTTTAGTCGCCTGGGGCGCCGCGGCACTTTTGCGTGGCAGGCGTGGCGCAATCTCACATCCACCTTCGTTTTGCTTGGCAGGCGTGGCACTCATGGCACTGTTGGTGACATCGACGTGCGTTTCACGTGGCAGGCGTGACACAATCTCACATCCACCTTCGTTTTGTGTGGCAGGCGTGGCACTTATGGCACTGGGTGGCGCGCTTGGGCTGGTTTTAGTCGCCCGGGACGCCGCGGCACTTTGCGTGGCAGGCGTGGCGCAATCTCACATCCACCTTCGTTTTGCATGGCAGGCGTGGCGCTTATGGTGCTGGGTGGCGCGCTTGGGCTGGTTTTAGTCGCCCGGGACGCCGCGGCACTTTTGCGTGGCAGGCGTGGCGCAATCTCACATCCACCTTCGTTTTGCGTGGCAGGCGTGGCACTTATGGCACTGGGTGGCGCGCTTGGGCTGGTTTTAGTCGCCTGTGACGCCGCGGCACTTTTGCGTGGCAGGCGTGGCACTTGGTGACATTGACGTGTGTTTCACACAGCAGGCGTGGCACAATCTCACATCCACCTTCGTTTTGCGTGGCAGGCGTGGCAGGCGTGGCACTCATGGCACTGTTGGTGACATCGACGTGCGTTTCACGTGACATCGACTGGGTGGCGAGTCGGCTTCTGATGAAAGAATGCCGCTTGAGCGAGCTGGAGCCGCGAGCTTTGCGCAACTGCCACCACTATGGCAAATCGGCAAAAACGAGCTGGAGTTACGCAGTGGAATCAAAAAGAACTTGCAAGTAGCGAATGTCCTAAGGACATGTCGAAAAGAGAGCAGCGGATTCGCTAACTATTTTTCCAGTAGTGACCAATTGTGCATCGTGCACGGTCGCTCCAAGCAAAGTGCTTCGCTCTAGCGGTGAAGGTTCGAATTGACATGTTCGGATTCGCAAGATTCAGAAATTTTTGGGTCAGAAGGAAAAACAGTTGACCGAATCACAAAATAAACGGAAATCGCGGATCTCCATAGTTGCTCATTCAAGCGAACAATGGGCAAAATTCGGAGTTGGTATATTTGATTCGCTCCATTCGGAGGTGTTCTGCTCAGCGGAAAGTTCATGGAGACAAATTTTATAGTATCTCTATTTACAAGAGTATCTATATACATTAAATTGAAGTTCTGTCACTTGTGACATTATCTCCATCTGAAAGAGTATATGTCATCGTGTGAAAAACAAGCTTGATGCACAGAAAACTGTACAAGGCCTCTCATGCTGTGTTATCTTCAACTAAAGCCTAAAGCAGTATACACTCACTCATCGCCAATAGCCTGTTCTCCATGTTCTGGACGAAGAAGATGAGGATCCACCCCAACCAGTGTTGCCCTGATAGTTTGATGCTTGTTCTTCATATGCTTTCCTCTTGTTCGCCTTTTGTCTCTCTTTCCTTCTTTCATGAGTCTTCATCTTCATCTGGCTAGGTCTGTACTGATGTCGTTCATTCCATGACATACCAGAAGGATTCAAGTGAACAAGAATAGGGTTGTGAGCATCTCGATCATTGGGCGCAACCATGAAGATGTTATGATCACCATGCAAGCAAGTTTCATTTACCTTGAAGTAAAATTCACCCACGTAGTTCATGTGATCTTCATCTTCAAACATGGCTAGGTTCTCCTCATACTCCAGACGTGAATGTCCCCACTCAACAGTTGAAAGCATACAGCAACCACCTTTGTCTGTCGTCTTCTTCATGAGCTCTTCGGTGTATTTTGCTGTTGTAATGCCATCCAGATGTGTTGCAAGAAAATCATAGAAAATCAAGATCTCGATAACTGCAAGAAATGAAATGCTTGACCCTGACCGGAGGGCAAGTTTTGTCATAATGCTTGCGTTGAACTTGTGTTGCAACATTCATCATTCTGTTGATCCAAAACTGCAATCAGCTGTGTTGGTATGTGGGAGCTCCTGGTGTCTTTGGCGTGGTGAAATAGCATGCCTTGTTTCCATCACCTGCGATCACGTCGACTTGATACCTGGCACACTCAAAAGCCATAACCGCTATACATTCACCAACAATACCAGCTGAGTCTGAAGCATACTTCTGTCCAACATGATAAACGCACACACGTGTCATCTTCATCCTGGGTCTTGTCAATGGTTCAATCTCCTCTGTGTCACGATGTTTGGTCTTTCCCCAGAAGACCTCAAAGATTGCCCAAGACACTTGTCGGACTCGTGTGTCGTTTTCATCTGTGCAATATCCGGCAATTTGCCTGATATATCCTTCCTTTCCAATCCGAGCAGCGACCATCAGATCATGGTAGTCATTGAAGCAAGTTTTTATCTGTGCCTCTTCTAGACGATCTCTGTGAGGATATAGTGAACCATCTTCACAATTCATGAACAGATGTCCCCCAAAGTTCTTTATGACATTGATGAAATAGTTGTTATACTGGGACTTGTCCTGGTCAAATTGATTGTGGTCTTCATCCAGAGTGTAATCGATGTGTGGAATGAAGTGTTGAAGTCTCTCTGGAACAGGACATTTGTCAAATCTGTTTCTGCACCAGTTTCCCAGATTGCAAAACATCAATGAGAACTGTGGAGAGGAGCGATAAGGATACTCTTCATCTCTGTATGTTGGGTCCCACAAGCCTCCACCTAAGTATCTTGAAGCTAGGCAATGCAAGATCACACAGTAAGGTAAGACTTTGTGTTCCTCAACATAACTTTGAAGTACCCCTGCCAAATTTTGGAAGTCATCATCAATTCTTCTTTCTGCTTCCTTTGAGGCTTCTTCTGAAAGATCTTGATGAAGAGGATGTAATCTTGGATCACTACAACCATATTCAATTGCGTTTTTGAGTTCTTCGAGTTCTTGTAATGGTTGTTGATCCTTGTGTCCGGCAACATACTCTGTCATCAACTGATCATCTGTGATATGGAACCAGTAGTCTGCATGTGGAGCCATAGTAACTCTGTACTTCACGTGCCAGAACATGTGTCGATGTCTTGAAGAAGCTGGATACCCCTGGTTGTAAAATCCTGCCCATTCACCATGGTAATCATCTGAAAAACAGCCCTTCAATTTTCGAAAAACTGAATCATCTTCGTTTCCAGTGATATCCTGATCATAGTAAAATCTTTGAGCAGGTTTTTCTTCTGGAGCCGTGTCATCGTTCTGAATGTCTGCTTTCTTTTCCCCTGATTCCTCTTTCTCAGAAGAGCGTTCAGGTGGAACTGGTTCCTCTTTCTCAGAAGAGCTTCCAGGTGGAACATGTGGCTCCTGAGTATCTTGTTGTTCTTCTTCAACTTCGACTTCCTCTTCTTCTTGTTCCTTCTTTGCCTCTTCTTTGACGACTCTTTCCATGACCTTCTTCTGAACATTCTTGTTGCACATGCTAATCCACTGAAGAGTACACTCAACCAAATTGTCATCATCTGATTCCAAAATGATATGCTTGTTCTCAATGTTCAAACTTTCGATAGTGCCCTTGTATTCAGGATCAACACGACCTTGCCATTGATGATCGGGAAGAGGAGTTTCTGGATCATCATCTGCCAGTTCTGGCTCCTCAACATCAAGGAAGTTGTCGGATGTGATGTTCTTGTTGTCCTCAAGGACCTTTCCAATTGCAAGTTTGAACTCATGATAGTCATCATAAGAGACCTCAAAATTCATCGTTGGTGCATAGTATTCCATGAATGTCTTGAAAGAAGCACGGGCTAAAGCTTCCATCATCAAAAGCAAGGAAAAATAACTTATGTCACCACGCTGTAGAGGTTCACCTCCTTCCAAATCAGGACCTCTGAGAACAACTTGTGCAGTGAGTGTAATCTCATGGAGGAGTCTTTGATGTTCAGGTTTGAGCTACATAACCAAGAATTGTCCATGCCTGTCCTCCGGTCTTCTGATAGGTGCTGCATCATCTAGTGCATCTTCATATTCTTTTGCTGGCACCTCTTCTGGTTGTGTTTCCCCTCTCTCTTGAGAGCATACACCTTTTTCTTCCTGAGACTTCACAAAAACTTGCAATCTTGGCAGTAAATCAAGTTCTTCATCAGCATCTTCATCATGATCTTCCATGTCAACATCACCAGCTTGACGTTTGGGAATGTGCTTCAGCTTTTCATTTCCTGATATCCAAACATATCCCTCAAGCTTTGTAGATGTGTGGAATTCACCTGCAGCACGCTCTTTCACCTTAGTTCTTGCTGTGGCAGGTTGATGAAATGCCTCATGCTGGAAGAATTGATTGTAGGCATGCTCGACAAAGAATCTG
>CAMXCT020002385.1:0-27500 GCA_947184155.2 Cladocopium goreaui
TTTGTCACTTAATGCTTTGCCTACGTGCGGTAGGCAACCAGCAGGCGTATTCGATGCCAGTTTTTCGTCTAAACGTTGGAATTCGGACAACAAGTCTTCCCATGGCAACGGAAACGTCGTTGCATTTCCTTTGGCGCATAGGCGGGGCCGGTTCATAAATGCATCTTGGGCTAAACTCCGGTCTTGCAGGTAGCGCCATTCAATGCTAAAACACGTCAAGGCAGTCATGCAAGGGCTTGCACACAAGAGTTCTAAGACAGTGCATTCTTGCGCATAGATCTCCCGCGGTGGATGTCCGAGTATCATATCGTTGCTCAATGCTGCTGGTGGTTTGCTCCTATGTCGATACACATAGTTCCAACAAGAGGAACAAATTGGTACTTCGCAGTGTGTGCACACAGACTCCATGGAACAATGCCTGTAGCAAGTTTTGTCTTCGGGACATGCAACCACACGAATCGTGTAGGAAGGGCAAGACTTTCGTTGCGTTACATTGCAATGCATTGCATTGCACTACATTGCATTGCATAGCATTACATTGCCTTACATTGCGTTGCATTACACTTCATTACATTGCATTGCATTACCTTTCGTTGCTCTTCATTGCAATGCAGGGCATTGCATTGCATTACATTGCATGGCATTACATTGCATTACATGGCATTGCATTACATTTCACTGCATTGCATTGCATTGCATTACATTTCATTGCTTTTCATTGCAATGCATTGCATTGCATTACGTTGCTTGGCATTACATTGCCATTACATTGCATTGCATTCCATTACATTGCATTGCAGTACATTGCATTGCATTACATTGCATTGCATTACATTGCCTTACATTGCATTGCATTGCAGTACATTACATTGCATTACATTGCATTGCATTACATTGCCTTACATTGCATTGCATTGCAGTACATTGCATGGCATTACATTGCATTGCATTGCATTTCATTGCATTGCATTACATTGCATTGCAGTGCAGTACATTGCATTGCATTACATTACATTGCATTGCATTGCATTACATTGCATTCCATTCCATTCCATTGCATTGCATTGCAGTACATTGCATTGCATTACATTGCATTGCATTGCAGTGCATTGCATTTCAGTGCATTGAATTGCAGGCTTTCATTTATGGTTTCTTTAGGTCAATTTATGATTTCTTTCGGATTCATTTTGTGTTGCATGTAGGGGTTTCTGGCAGCAATTCATTCGGGTTTCTTTCGGTTTCACCTACGGTGTTTAAACTTTCATTTAAGATACAAACAGGAAAAAATAAAACAAAAAAAAGTAGGATTTCAATTTCATGTAGGAATTCTCTGGAGATTTACATCTCTTAAAGGTGTTATTTCGAGTTTCTTTTGCGTTTCTGTCGGGTTTCATGTCGGGTTTCATTTAGGGATTCTTTCCGACTTCCTTTCGGGTTTAATTTCGAGTGTTATGTGAATTTCTTATCAGAAAATCTTGTCAAGGTTTTCAAACATTCATGTGGGTTTCTTGAGAGTTTCTTTAGAGTTTCATTTCGGATTTCGTTCATGAGGAGTCAAAAAAACACGGGGGAGGTCAAACAAACAAGGTGGGGGATCAAAAAAAACAACGCCCTCGTATACTTCGATAAAATATCATGCACCTGTGCGGCGCAACCATGCACCTGTGCGGCGCAACACTAGCTGTATAATAATAGGGCCAAAAATATCGTGTATATATACATATATATATATTTATCTAACTATTATACAGTTACTTAGATCCATGAACCCATAAAATGAACCCATAAAACCATAGGATCAGAATATTAACATGTACTCAAATGAAAAACCCATTTACACATGAAAATTCAAACCTATCAAATTTATTTCACAACGATATACATGGCAAAAAGGTCGAGAGCCTCAAGGTGCGATACATTTCATTGCGTTCCATTGCAATGCCTTACATTGCATTACATTGCATTGCATGCCATTACATTGCCTTACATTGCGTTGCATTACACTTCATTGCATTGCTTTGCATTACCTTTCGTTGCTCTTCATTGCAATGCAGGGCATTGCATTGCATTACATTGCATGGCATTACATTGCATTACATGGCATTGCATTACATTTCGCTGCGTTGCATTGCATTGCATTGCATTACATTTCATTGCTTTTCATTGCAATGCATTACATTGCATTACATTGCATTGCATTACATTGCTTGGCATTACATTGCATTACATTACAGTCAATTGCATTACATTGCATTCCATTACATTGCATTGCAGTGCATTGCATTGCATTACATTGCATTGCATTGCATTACATTGCATTGCATTGCATTACATTGCCTTACATTGCATTACATTGCAGTACATTGCATGGGATTACATTGCATTGCATTTCATTGCATTACATTGCATTGCAGTGCAGTACATTGCATTGCACTACATTACATTACATTACATTGCATTGCATTGCATTACATTGCATTCCATTACATTGCATTGCATTGCAGTACATTGCATTGCATTACCTTGCATTGCATTGCATTGCAGTGCATTGCATTTCATTGCATTGAATTGCAGGCTTTCATTTATGGTTTCTTTAGGTCAATTTATTTCTTTAGGGTTCATTTTGTGTTTCATGTAGGGGTTTCTGGCAGCAATTCATTCGGGTTTCTTTCGGTTTCACCTACGGTGTTTAAACTTTCATTAGGGTTTTATTTCGAGTTTCTTTTGCGTTTCTGTCGGGTTTCATGTAGAGTTTCATTTAGGGATTCTTTCCGATTTCCTTTCGCGTTTAATTTCGAGTGTTATGTGAATTTCTTATCAGAAAATCTTGTCAAGGTTTTCAAACATTCATGTAGGTTTCTTGAGAGTTTCTTTAGAGTTTCATTTCGGATTTCGTTCATGAGGGGTCAAAAAACACGGGGGAGGTCAAACAAACAAAGTGGGGGATCAAAAAAAACAACGCCCTCATATACTTCGATAAAATATCATGCACCTGTGCGGCGCAACCATGCACCTGTGCGGCGCAACATTAGCTGTATAATAATAGGGCCAAAAATATTGTGTATATATATATATATAACTATTATACAGTTACTTAGATCCATGAACACATAAAACCATAAGATCAGAGTATTAACATGCTCAAATGAAAAACCCATTTACACATGAAAATTCAAACCTATCAAATATATTTCACAACGATGTACATAGCAAAAAGGTCGAGCTGCCAGCTTTGCTTCCTTGCCACTTCTTCCGGGGTCGGCGGCATGGGCGGCAGCCCTTAAATAAGTAGTAGTAAGTAGTAGTAAGTAGTAGTAAGTAGTAGTAAGTAGTAGTAAGTAGTAGTAAGTAGTAGTAAGTAGTAGTAAGTAGTAGTAAGTAGTAGTAAGTAGTAGTAAGTAGTAGTAAGTAGTAGTAAGTAGTAGTAAGTAGGAGTAAGTAGGAGTAAGTAGGAGTAAGTAGTAGTAAGTAGTAGTAAGTAGTAGTAAGTAGTAGTAAGTAGTAGTAAGTAGTAGTAAGTAGTAGTAAGTAGTAGTAAGTAGAAGTAAGTAGAAGTAGTAGTAAGTAGTAGTAAGTAGTAGTAAGTAGTAGTAAGTAGTAGTAAGTAGTAGTAAGTAGTAGTAAGTAGTAGTAAGTAGTAGTAAGTAGTAGTAAGTAGTAGTGAGTAGTAGTAAGTAGTAGTAAGTAAGTAGTAGTAAGTAGTAGTAAGTAGTAGTAAGTAGGAGTAAGTAGGAGTAAGTAGTAGTAAGTAGTAGTAAGTAGTAGTAAGTAGTAGTAAGTAGTAGTAAGTAGTAGTAAGTAGTAGTAAGTAGTCGTAAGTAGTAGTAAGTAGTAGTAAGTAGTAGTAAGTAGTAGTAAGTAGTAGTAAGTAGTAGTAAGTAGTAGTAAGTAGTAGTAAGTAGTAGTAAGTAGTAGTAAGTAGTAGTAAGTAGTAGTAAGTAGTAGTAAGTAGTAGTAAGTGGTAGTAAGTGGTAGTAAGTAGTAGTAAGTAGTAGTAAGTAGTAGTAAGTAGTAGTAAGTAGTAGTAAGTAGTAGTAAGTAGTAGTAAGTAGTGGTAAGTAGTGGTAAGTAGTGGTAAGTAGTGGTAAGTAGTGGTAAGTAGTGGTAAGTAGTGGTAAGTAGTGGTAAGTAGTGGTAAGTAGTGGTAAGTAGTGGTAAGTAGTGGTAAGTAGTGGTAAGTAGTGGTAAGTAGTGGTAAGTGGTGGTAAGTAGTGGTAAGTGGTGGTAAGTAGTGGTAAGTGGTGGTAAGTAGTGGTAAGTGGTGGTAAGTAGTGGTAAGTGGTGGTAAGTAGTGGTAAGTAGTGGTAAGTGGTAGAAAGTAGTAGTAAGTGGTAGAAAGTAGTAGTAAGTGGTAGTAAGTAGTAGTAAGTAGTAGTAAGTAGTAGTAAGTAGTAGTAAGTAGTAGTAAGTAGTAGTAAGTAGTAGTAAGTAGTAGTAAGTAGTAGTAAGTAGTAGTAAGTAGTAGTAAGTAGTAGTAAGTAGTAGTAAGTAGTAGGAAGTAGTAGGAAGTAGTAGGAAGTAGTAGGAAGTAGTAGGAAGTAGTAGGAAGTAGTAGGAAGTAGTAGGAAGTACTAGGAAGTACTAGGAAGTACTAGGAAGTACTAGGAAGTACTAGGAAGTACTAGGAAGTACTAGGAAGTACTAGGAAGTACTAGGAAGTACTAGGAAGTACTAGGAAGTACTAGGAAGTACTAGGAAGTAGTAGGAAGTAGTAGGAAGTAGTAGGAAGTAGTAGGAAGTAGTAGGAAGTAGTAGGAAGTAGTAGGAAGTAGTAGGTAGTAGTAGGTAGTAGTGGTAGTAGTGGTAGTAGTAGTAGTAGTATAGGTAGTAGGTAGTAGGTAGTAGGTAGTAGGTAGTAGGTAGTAGGTAGTAGGTAGTAGGTAGTAGGTAGTAGGTAGTAGGTAGTAGGTGGTAGGTAGTAGGTAGTAGGTAGTAGGTAGTAGGCAGTAGGCAGTAGGCAGTAGGTAGTAGGCAGTAGGCAGTAGGCAGTAGGCAGTAGGCAGTAGGCAGTAGGCAGTAGGCAGTAGGCAGTAGGCAGTAGGCAGTAGGCAGTAGGTAGTAGGTAGTAGGCAGTAGGCAGTAGGCAGTAGGCAGTAGGCAGTAGGCAGTAGGTAGTAGGTAGTAGGTAGTAGGTAGTAGGTAGTAGGTAGTAGTTAGTAGTTAGTAGTTTAGTAGTTTAGTAGTTTAGTAGTTAGGTAGTTAGGTAGTTAGGTAGTTAGGTAGTTAGTAGTTAGTAGTTAGTAGTTTAGTAGTTTAGTAGTTTGGTAGTTTGGTAGTTTGGTAGTTAGGTAGTTAGTAGTTAGTAGTTAGTAGTTAGTAGGTAGTAGGTAGTAGGTAGTAGGTAGTAGGTAGTAGGTAGTAGGTAGTGGGTAGTAGGTAGTAGGTAGTAGGTAGTAGGTAGTAGGTAGTAGGTAGTAGGTAGTAGGTAGTAGGAGTAGGAGTAGGAGTAGGAGTAGTAGTAGTAGCAGTAGTAGTAGTAGCAGTAGTAGCAGTAGTAGCAGTATCAGGAGTAGTAGGAATAGTAGGAGTAGTAGGAGTAGTAGTAAGTAGTAGTAAGTAGTAGTAAGTAGTAGTAAGTAGTAGTAAGTAGTAGTAAGTAGTAGTAAGTAGTATTAAGTAGTAGTAAGTAGTAGTAAGTAGTAGTAAGTAGTAGTAAGTAGTAGTAAGTAGTAGTAAGTAGTAGTAAGTAGTAGTAAGTAGTAGTAAGTAGTAGTATGTAGTAGTAAGTAGTAGTAAGTAGTAGTAAGTAGTAGTAAGTAGTACTAAGTAGTACTAAGTAGTAGTAAGTAGTAGTAAGTAGTAGTAAGTAGTAGTAAGTAGTAGTAAGTAGTAGTAAGTAGTAGTAAGTAGTAGTAAGTAGTACTAAGTAGTACTAAGTAGTACTAAGTAGTAGTAAGAAGTAGTAAGTAGTAGTAAGTAGTAGTAAGTAGTAGTAAGTAGTACTAAGTAGTACTAAGTAGTAGTAAGAAGTAGTAAGTAGTAGTAAGTAGTAGTAAGTAGTAGTAAGTAGTAGTAAGTAGTAGTAAGTAGTAGTAAGCAGTAGTAAGCAGTAGTAAGCAGTAGTAAGCAGTAGTAAGCAGTAGTAAGCAGTAGTAAGTAGTAGTAAGTAGTAGTAAGTAGTAGTAAGTAGTAGTAAGTAGTGGTAAGTAGTGGTAAGTAGTGGTAAGTAGTAGTAAGTAGTAGTAAGTAGTAGTAAGTAGTAGTAAGTAGTAGTAAGTAGTAGTAAGTAGTAGTAAGTAGTAGTAAGTAGTAGTAAGTATTAGTAAGTAGTAGTAAGTAGTAGTAAGTAGTAGTAAGTAGTAGTAAGTAGTAGTAAGTAGTAGTAAGTAGTAGTAAGTAGTAGTAAGTAGTAGTAAGTAGTAGTAAGTAGTAGTAAGTAGTAGTAAGTAGTAGTAAGTGGTAGTAAGTAGTAGTAAGTAGTAGTAAGTAGTAGTAAGTAGTAGTAAGTAGTAGTAAGTAGTAGTAAGTAGTAGTAAGTAGTAGTAAGTAGTAGTAAGTAGTAGTAAGTAGTAGTAAGTACTAGTAAGTAGTAGTAGTAGTAGTAGTACTAGTAGTACTAGTAGTAGTAGTAGTAGTAGTAGTAGTAGTACTAGTAGTAGTAGTAGTAGTACTAGTAGTAGTAGTAGTAGTAGCAGGAGTAGTAGCAGTAGTAGTAGTACTAGTAGTAGCAGTAGCAGTAGGAGCAGTAGGAGCAGTAGGAGCAGTAGGAGCAGTAGGAGCAGTAGGAGCAGTAGGTCGTATAGGTCGTATAGGTCGTATAGGTCGTATAGGTCGTATAGGTCGTATAGGTCGTATAGGTCGTATAGGTCGTATACGTCGTATAGGTCGTATAGGTCGTATAGGTCGTATATGTCGTATAGGTAGTATAGGTAGTATAGGTAGTATGGGTAGTATAGGTAGTATAGGTAGTATAGGTAGTATAGGTGGTATAGGTGGTATAGGCGGTAGTAGCAGCAGCAGCAGCAGTAGTAGTAGTAGTACTATTAATACTAGTAGTACTAGTAGCACTAGTAGTATTAGCAATACTAGTAGTACTAGTAGTACTAGTAGTACTAGTAGTACTAGTAGTACTAGTAGTACTAGTTGTACTAGTAGTACTAGTAGTACTAGTTGTACTAGTTGTACTAGTTGTACTAGTTGTACTAGTTGCACTAGTTGTACTAGTTGTACTAGTTGTACTAGTTGTACTTGTTGTACTAGTTGTACTAGTAGTACGTACTACTAGGACTAGTCGAAGGAAGTTTAGAAGTCAAACTTCCGACAATATGGACAGATGAAAAGCAGAGCAGGGAAGAGGCAGAGAGAAGAGAAAGATTAGAAGAAAGAGTAAGAAGAAAGAAGATGCACATGCGCGAAAAGGTAGGAAAGTTGCGAAACACTGTGTTTTTCCAATGATTTGGGGCTCCGGAGGGTCGAAAAGTAGGCTCGCTAAAGCGGCGGGTGCGGAGCCATCTGGCCAGATGAGAGATGAAAAATTGCACGCCGTTGTGGCGCGAAGCACATTTCCAAGTCAAAATGTACAAAGCACACCATTCTCGGACCACTTTTAGAAGTTGAGATTGCCGTTGTGGCGCGAAGCACATTTCGAAGTGAAAATGTACAAAGCACACCATTCTTGGACCACGTTTGGAAGTTGAGATGTCGAAAAAGTGCACGCCGTTGTGGCGCGAAGCACATTTCGAAGTGAAAATGTACAAAGCACACCATTCTTGGACCACTTTTGGAAGTTGAGATGTCCAAAAAGTGCACGCCATTGTGGCGCGGAGCACATTTCCAAGTCAAAATGTACAAAGCACACCATTCTCGGACCACTTTTGGAAGTTGAGATGTCGAAAAAGTGCACGCCGTTGTGGCGCGAAGCATATTTCGAAGTGAAAATGTACAAAGCACACCATTCTTGGACCACTTTTGGAAGTTGAGATGTCCAAAAAGTGCACGCCGTTGCGGCGCGAAGCACATTTCCAAGTCAAAATGTACAAAACACACCAGGTCCGGACCACTTTTGGAGGTTCAGATGTCGAAAAAGTGCACACCGTTGCGGCGCGAAGCACATTTCGAAGTGAAAATGTACAAAACACTAGGGGTTCGGACCACTTTTGGAAGTTCAGATGTCGCTTCGCTTCACTACACTACATGCTACACTCCACTACACTGCACTGCACTACACTACATTACATTACACAACACTACAACTATACACAACTACACTCCACTACACTCCACTACACTTCACTACACTAAATCACACTACACTATACTACATTACACTACACTACACTCCACTACACTACACTACACTACATTACACTACACTACACTACCTTCCACTACACTTCACTACATTACACCACACTACACTCCAATACACTACAACTACAACTACACAACTACACTCCACTACAATACACTCCACTACACTAAATTACACTACACTACACTACATTACACTACACTACGCTCCACTACACTACACTACATTACGCTACACTACACTACCTTCCGCTACACTTCACTACTGTCACTGCACTACACTCCACTACACTACAACTACAACTACGAATACACAACTACACTCCACTACTCTCCACTACACTAAATTACACTACACCACACTACATTACACTACACTACACTACATTCCACTACACTCCACTACACTACACTACATTACACTACACTACATTACACTGAATGACACTGCACCACAGATAGACAGCTCGACAGATAGACAGATAGATAGATAGATAGATAGAAAGATAGATAGATAGATAGGTCGATAGATAGTTAGATAGATAGATAGAAAGATAGATAGATAGATGGATGGATAGATAGATAGATAGGTAGACGCATAGACAGATAGATAGATAGATAGATAGACAGATAGATAGATAGATAGATAGTTTGATAGATAGATAGATCGATAGATAGATCGATAGATAGATCGATAGATAGACAGATAGATAGACAGATAGATAGATAGATAGATGGATTAGAAAGAAAGAAAGATAGATAGATAGATAGATTAGAAAGATAGATAGATGGATAGAGAGATAAATAGATAGATCGATCGATAGATAGATAGACAGATACATAGAATATAGGTTGGTACGTGGGTAGATAGTCAGAGAAAAAGAGAGAAAGAGAGGAGACCTCAAGCACCTTTCGGTCCATCAGTGGATCCGCTCTGCCATCCCTGATTCACAACAACCAATCTCTCCTATAGGTTTCCTATGTTTGAAACTTCCGCCACCGCCTTCTGCGGTACTACTGATAGTACTCAGGCATACTAGTAGCAGTACTAGTAGTAGTACTAGTACTGGTTAATAGTAGCAGCAGCAGTAGTAGTAGCACTAGCAGCACTAGCACTCTAGCACTAGCAAAGCAGTGGTAGTAGCAGTAGCACTAGCAGTTCAGTAGCAAAAGTACCGGCACAGATATGAAAGGAAAATTGCATGTATAATCGACATAAGTTGATATTCATCCAATTCTTGAGTACGAAATGACTCTATGACTCTGATGGGTCATGCTAATAGAAGCGAATGCGGGAGAAAGTCAAAAGAAGAATGCAGAGTAGTGTCTTGTCAGGCAGACATGACGGGGCTACTCTCACGCTCAATGCAATACTCCAGCAATCTTGAACTATGGAAGGCTACCTGGGTATTGCAAAAATGACAGCACGTTCAAGCATTAGTTAATGTTTCCGTACGGAAACGACGATGGAATGGTATGTTTGGGGTACCACAACGTACCACACATGTATGTGTAAAAATATATATATATACCACTGTGGCAATCTTTTGTGTGAGCAGTATACCCAGAGATGATACTTACGAGGCTTTGACATCCCCAACTCCTGGTAGGAACAGTGTCAAGCTGAGTGCAGGTGAAAAACGCGGGAAAGCAAACAAAGAGTTTTAAAAAATAACCGCCCAGCACAACATGTTACATTTTACATGTTGCTGTGGCCTGCCAGCCCAGATGGCTCGCGGCAGGAATCACAATGTCGGACGGATCAAACACTGGGTCACAACACGCAGAGCTTAAATCCATTCGCTCTTGTGGACAACATCCTTCTCCACATTCTCGGCTTGCTGCATCGCCGGCCTCGGCTTCTCTGCACATGACCAATTAGTATTATCCCCCAACCGAATCCATTCTCCCAGTTTGTAGGTACTCCCACATTTGATGGTGAGAATCCTCAACTAAGTTTCTCAATGGCTTGGAGTAGTAGGACTTTCCAGGAGAGGCCGCGCAGTCCACGACTGCTCGGTTCTCAATGCCTTACACAAGTAGCTAGTATCTCCTCTCATACTTGCATGTAGTGACGAGCTGACCAAACACTTGGGTACAATCCCATCTCTGCCAGCTACGGATGGTCAACATCCCGTGGTTGTTGGTGTAAAAGCGTGTCACAATAAACCCTCTCACACCTGCCATTTATATACCATCATTCTAACATCATGTTTCCATACTGATAACATGAACTGGTGAACGGCCTGATTAGCAAACAGCGAAGGTTTTAGCACATCCCTAACTAACTCGTGTCAAAACCCTTTTGCTATGCTCCTTGGGCGTCTCTTGTCATCATGCCTTATCATCATGCCTTACGATGTCGAACTTTGCTGCGAACCCCGCGCGATTTCGACCATTTCATTGCTCTCGACGGGTTGCTCAGCCTCCTTCTTCTGCCTTGTGAGCCTGACGAGGCGCCGGCTGCACCCCCGGCAGCCCCAATCTGCCTTCGCCCAAAAACGTTGCCGATTTCGTGGCCCAAACGTGTGGCACCCGTGAGAACACTCCGATGGTTTTGGAATCCTGGGAAGAACCTTTTTGAAAATCCCTTTAGATCTCCGGGAGTAGGATAAAGAGGAGGAGCAGGAGGTGCAGCAAAATAACGGCGATGATAGCGTTGACGGCGATCATGGCGAACTTGATGATGTGGATGATGATGATGATGATGATGGTGGTGGTGGTGGTGGTGGTGGTGGTGATGGTGATGATGTTGATGATGGTAATGATGCTGGTGGTACTGGTGATGGTGATGATGATGATGATGATGATGAGGATGATGAGGAGGATGAGGAGGATGATGATGATGGTGATGATGATGATGATAAGGAGGAAAACGATGAAGACGATGAAGACGATGATAAGGAGGAAAACGATGAAGACGATGATAAGGAGAAAAACGATGAAGACGATGAAGACGATGAGGTTGTTGATGATGATGATGATGATGATGCTACGTTGATGATTTTGGGGTTAATGGTGATGATGATGGTGATGATGATGATGATGACGATGATAAGGAGAAAGACGATGAAGACGATGAAGACGATGAAGACGATGAGGATGTTGATGATGATGATGATGATGATGATGATGATCATGATGATGATCATGATGATGATGATGATTTTGGTGATGATGATATTGATGATGAGGATGATGAGGATGACGATGATGATTATTATATATATATATTATAACTATATATCTGTTGATTATGACGATGTTGCTGCTAATGATTCTGCTGATGATGATGATGATGATGATGATGGTGGTAATGATGCAGGTGGTACTGGTGATGGTGATGGTGATGGTGATGATGACGATGACGATGACAAAGATGATGACGATTATCCTCATCGAACCCGTGTGTTTGCCAGCTTTGGTAACAGCTTTTCAGCCGCCTGAGGGATTGGGGCTTCCTCTTCAAGGCGGGGTCGAAGGAAGAGGACGCAATGCGCCTCGCAGAGAATAACTTCATGAGCTGGTTGGTCAAGCATAACTACTAGCCACATCCTCCTCATGTGCCATCCAGCATGTCCACAGGATTTCCAACCGATGTAACCAGTCCGATGGGCTTTGGAAAGTACTACCGACAGACCAGCCAGTGCATCACTCTTCACGACCAGTTGTTCTACCGAACCAGCACATTTGCTTGCTCACCAAAAGTGCAGTCCATTGCAGAGGGATGCCAAACGCCACCCTCCGCCACGCCGAGTTGCTTGTTGAACTTGAAGGATCGTGCATCTTCAAGCGGCGGCGCAACCTGACACCAGGACAGACGCAGATAGCCAGGATTTGCCTTTTTGAGGCCAGCCAACTCTCATGGTTCTTGAAGCTTTGTGAAACGAGCCGGAAAGAACTGCCCACCATGCACCTCTGTAGCCAAGAGAGTGACGCAGGTGGTGATCTTCTGGGTGTCGAAGACCGACAAGGCTGCGAGCCTATCAGCCCAGAGGAGAGCATGAAACCATAACACATGCTTTTTGGTCACCAGTTGACACTCAGTTTCGGAGGAGTTAAGCTCCCCAAGGCTTAAATTGTTGTAGAAATTGGGCTAGCCATTCTGTTAACAAATGATGGGAGACAAATATGAGACAAATGAAGGAGCCAGACACCATCAGGAAGGGAGACTGTGACTGAGAGACGCATGAATACAAAGGACAAACAAAGAAAAACAATTGTTGAGAGATCGGGAAACACATTATGGAAAAACATACATAAAAAGAAGGAGGCGAAGAGATGGGAAAGAAATGGAGGGAGACATGAGGGGCGGAAGAGAGACCAAAGAAAGAGCCAGATACCACCTGTGAAACATACACATGTAAGGGTTGGCAGATCAATGATGGGAGATCCGTTGAGAAATGATGGGAGGCAAACTTGGAGAGAGGCGGACGTCAGTCGCACAGGAGGAAATACCCTTTGAGGAAGAATTGAAAGCCCGAAGCATAAATTGTTAGCCCGAAGCATAAATTGTTTGCGGGATAACTTTAAGATTGCGATGTTCTTGGCACAAATTCAATCGCAACAACCAAACTCTGTCAGCAAGAGTCTTCGATGCTATGTCCCCTGTGTCGCTCTTCTCCAACATCATCGCCATTTCCTTCAGCATTCCCGGGGAAATTGGGATTGGCAAATGTCTGGCTCTGGATCTTGGCCCTGGCTAAGACATGGCCGAGTCACACCTCCGAATCTGAAAACGTGCAGGTTGGAGTGGGTTACCCCAAAATAATCACCACCAATTTTGCCAGACATTTCCGGTATGAAAATCCCGGGATGACAGTCGTCAAGCAATACAGCCGCAGGTTTGCAGCCACTTTGAAAAATATGCCGTGCCTTTTGCCACTCATCATTGAACCTGTTGCAAACTTGCATTTTGTCTATAGCCTAAAAATGAACTCTGTTTTCAAGGTAGCCAAAGACCATGGGTTGTTGATTTTGATTGTTACTCAACATAATTTGTCGTCATTTACCACGCTAACCTTGAATCCTTCATTAGTCAACCAAAACCATGAAATATCAACCATTGGTCATTGGCCTTAATCAACCAGCAATTGACCTTTCCTTGCTCACATATCCTGGCCGCGGCTGGTCCTTGACCTTCTTGGAAAGTTCCTCGGAATTCGGAACGCGACCCAGGTTGAACATCCTCAGCTCCTGTGCCCATGACCGGGACCAAGTTGGTTTCGATGGCCGGTCATTGGTTGACAAAATGACGGATTCATCACCCAACGCAAGGAATCCCTATGGAAATGAACATACACAATAGCTGTTCATCATTCAACAACCACGAACTTATTCACAAATGCATATCTGCTCCTTCGGGTTTCTTGTGATCAAGAACAGTACTATTGCTATCAATATTTCAAAATCATGATAATTATTTCTATGATCCATTTTTTACCGAAGCAATACTTCTCCCAGCCAAAGCATTCTGACTACCTGATCCCCGAGCCGTCCTTCTGTCCGCCCATAGCACTGCGGTAGATGAGCGCACTGACGGTCATACAGACCATGATGCTGATAGCACCAAAAATTCCACTGAGCATGGCTGTGCTGACTCCACTGGCGAAACCATACATTGCAGGATCCTCAGCCCGTGGTTCTGTGCTTTTGGCGGAATGAATTCAATTCATGACCGAAAAAACACAAGATGGGGAAGCATGAAATGTCATTTCCATCTATGCTCGCCCGTTTGATCAACCTATCAACTTAAATAGCCTTTGCCACAACCTGCAGACCTGTTTTGAAAGAGAGCGGGCACTGCCTTTACCACTGTCACGTAGGTTTCCAACAACAATAATCGCTAAAGGATATTGCAACAAAATACATCGTTCCTTCAAAAGCAAGGGTTCCGCATCAAAGAGGCATCGCTGCTAGAAGGAAGGACCGGCAAAAACATAGACAAAAACAAAACAAAGAATGCGTTAAACCAAACCACTTTACTTTTAGGGCAGGGCTTGCTGGAGAAATGTCGCGGCAAGAGGCCCTCAAAATTGTGAAAGATGTGGTGATAAGATTTCAGCACAAGTTTTCATCGCAGAATTTGTGCAAGACCTCTTGGCATGAACTCTCTTTGATTGTCCAAGAATGCTTTTGAAGGTCTGCCCAAAGACTTTTTGAAAAGGAATTGTACAAGGTCGTTGGCAAGATCTCGGTAAACCTTCCGTAAAAAGAACTGTGCAAGGAACCTTTGCAACAGTCCCTCAGGAGGATTGCGCGAGGCTTTCACAAGACCCACGCCAAAGCCTGTTAACCGCAACTTCTCTTGGCGAGATTTGCGCAAAGATTGCTACAACATCTTCGCAAAAGTTGTATGAAGATCTCTGT
Organism: Cladocopium goreaui; assembly: GCA_947184155.2. Lineage (NCBI taxonomy): Eukaryota > Dinophyceae > Suessiales > Symbiodiniaceae > Cladocopium > Cladocopium goreaui. The sequence goes on from CAMXCT020002385.1 coordinate 14,620, forward strand.
AACACATGTCTTTTGAAGACTGACAGACATCGAGAAGGCCTTTGCAAGATCCCTTCAAGAAACATTCCCCGGGGTCCCAAACAAATTTTCAAGAGTTTCCTGTAAAACGCTGTTTGCAAGGTCGCTTGGCAAGACCTAAAGACGTGCGGGCACCTTGTTTTTCAGCAAAGTCTCTGTAAGGGCACTCTTAAGACGACTGGTTCAACTTCCCGTAAAAAGATCTTGGCACACGCTTAGCAAGACCTGTACAAAATCTTTGCAGCAATTCAATTTCGAGCTCTCAAGACTTCCACAAAAAAATGACAAAGCAGGAATTCAAACCCACTTTCGCACGGGAATTCCCTGCAAATCCAAATTCAACAGCTCAAAATCAATTTCTCACGCGAAGCCTCTTCCACTTTTGAAACTTGGAGGGACTGCTGCGCTATTTAGTTTGCCTGATCCGTGCGCATCGCAGGCAAGTGCACTCAGAGCGATTTGCTGAAGGACCCCACAATCTCGAACTAGAAGAAAGGCGAGATGTCCCGAGCACCATGACGCGCGCTGGATAGGCTCAACAAGCGGGCGCGAACCGGGTTTGTGCTTCCAGTCTGGCTTTACGCGCGCAGACCGCAGGGCTTGTTGGCAATAAGCCTGCACAATAAAAATGAATCTAGGTTGTAACTCTGTGCCTGAGCTTACAAGGGTCTTTGTGATTGCTTTGCCTCATGCGTTTTCTTCTTCCAATGCCGCACGGGCAAAGAAGGTGTGGGTGTCTGACGGTAAAAGTTGCATTGCGATTGCGCAACACGATCGGAAACAGCATTGGCGATGTCCTTGAAAGCATGCTCAACTCCTTGGCAGAAAGACCATGCAGTCCCTGACGGGCGAATGTCTTGGCGCGGCACGCTCTGAATAGTTGTGGTCACGCGACGCAGCAACGCCGTCAAGTTCCTTGAACGCTTCGCTTGTTTGTGGTTCAGCAAGGCCCCACCACGTTGTGGACTAGGTTCTCTGCGAACAAACCGGAACAAACCCCCGAACCCTACCTTTCCACTAGGTAAAACCTAGTGTGGTTCACGCTGTCAGGGGGCAAAACACGTTTCAAACTTGAGAGCTGCATCAGAGATGGTTGTCAAACAGACAATAGTTGGGGCAAATCATGTGGGACTGACCATGTAGATGCATATCTACAAAGATAAGCAAGCTTTGCTTGACCACAAATCCAATGGCGCAAGTTTACTGTTGGATTGCACCACGCGGTATATAGCTGAGCACCGTTGTTGCAGCTGCTTTCCTTTCAACTGCAAGCTGTCATGAGTCTGCTCGCAAAGGCATTTTCTCGCATCATGGACGCTACAAAGGACATCTTCAGGGACAGGTGCATGTCAACGTCACCGTCTGAATTTTATGACAGAAAAATAGAACCATTTTTTTCTTCGTGCTATGTCAGATTCTGGGGGCTTAAGACTCTTTGAGCGAAACGAAAAGCACAAGATGGGCATGATGGGTATTTCTAAATTGAAGGACATACTACTTCAGTATGACAAGATCAATCACCTCCTTTCAGAACAAATTTGAGCACCTGGGCCTTTACAGACCAGCTTGCTGCTGCTGACACCAAGACTGTTTATCGAGAATCAACGACAATGCTCTGTACTTTGATCAACAATTTGCACTGCTGACTAGGTTCAATTTTGTTGAGGTACAAAGTGGAGGTGGTCACGGTCAAAACAATGCAGAAGGAGATGATGCAGTCCGTCACGTTCAGCAGAGGGACCTGGCACATCAAATGCAGTTTAGCATAGCTGGGCACCCAATATTTGTTTTCAGCGAACAGGGCGATTGTTGCTGGTTTCAAGGGAACTAGAAAATCTGTGAAACACATCTTCCCCACGAACCGTTCTCGTCAATTGCACTTTGTGCTGGCGCTACCACGATCACACTTAAATAAGGCAAGTTTGAGTCGATTGACCCGCATTCGCAACCACCCACTGTGATCCCTGTCAAAAGCGCGAATTTGAAATTTCCAAGTCATGGCTCAGCTCATAATCCAGAAAGACTGCCGGTAGCACAAAGCCAGTTCTAGATCCACGTCCATGCCGCTCATTTTTGCCGACATAATACCTTCCAAAATAATGATACCAGAGAAAACATGTGTTTGCATATACCAATTACCATTTTGGTAAGGCTTTAGAGGGCGCCCATTTCTGAGAAGCATCTATCTGTTCTTAGCTATGCGCCCTTCATATTCCTTTTTTTGGGATTTGTGGTCAATACAGTTACCTTGTGTCTATCTATCTTGTTATTTTTTCTATCTATCTATCTCTCTGTCTGTCTGTCTGTCTGGCTGGCTGGCTGTCTGTCTGTCTGTCTATCTATCTGTTTCTCTATCTAAGTGTCTGTCTATCTTTCTGTCTATCTGACTATCTGTCTTTCTGTCTATCTGTCTTTCTTTCTATCTTTCTACCTGACTATCTCTCTATCTATCAGTCAGTCAATCTGTTTGTCTCTCTAGTCTAGCTATATGTCAATGCGACTATCTGATTTTCTTTCTATCTCTCTGTCGATCATCTAACTATCTTTCTATCGGACTAGTTATCTGACCATCTGCCCATCTAACTATCTGTCTATCTTTCTGTTTGACTGTCTGACTGTCTATCTGACTATCTATCTATCTATCGATCTATCTATCTATCTATCTATCTTATCTTATTTTACCTTACCTTACCTTACCTTATCTTATCTATCTATCTATTTATCTGTCTATTGGTCCATCTATCTATCCTATCTGTCTATCTGTCTATCTGTCTATCTGTCTATCTATCTGTCTATCTGTCTGTCTGTCTATCTATCTATATATCTGTCTGTCTGTCTGTCTGTCTGTCTGACTGTCTGACACCCTATCTATGTACCTGTCTGTCTGTCTGTCAGTCTGTCTATCTGTTTGTCTGTCTGACAATCTATCTATCTATCTATCTATCTGTCTGTCTGTCTGTCTGTCTGTCTGTTTGTCTGACAATTAATCAATCAATCAATCAATCAATCAATCAATCAGTCTATCTATCTGCCTGTCTGTTTGTCTGACAATCAATCAATCAATCAATCTATCTATCTATCTATCTATCTGTCTGTCTGCCTGTCTATCTATCTACCTGGTTTTCTATCTGTCTATCTATCTTTCCGACTGTCGCTGAAAATCTGTCCTTCTATCTATCTGACTTGCTTTTTACCTTTCAATTTGACTATCTTTCTTTCTTTCTATCCATAGTTGTATCTATCTATCTGTCTATCTATCTACCTATCTGACTGTCTATCTACCTACCTATCTATCTGTCTATCCATCCATCTATCTATTTATCTATCTACCTATGCATCTATCTATCTACCTCTGTAACTATCTATCTATCTATCTGTCTGTCTATCTATCTATTTATCTATCTATCTATCTACCTATCTGTCTATCATCTGTCTGTCATGTCTATCTATCTGAATATTTGTATCTTTTTGTTTCTGTCTCTCTATCATGTGATCTACCGTAGCTATTTCTGAATCTGTCTTTGACAACATCTAGCTATGTTAGCTATTCATCCATCTCTGTCTGTTCTGACAGACAAAAATGCCCCCAAACCCTCAATTTTCTTGCGTTTTGACTTCAGAAGGCGCTTCGCGCCTAGGCCGCCTGCACATTTTCGAATTTCCAATGTCCGAAAATAGTCCGAAGGTGACATATTTTCACACTGTTGACTTCCAAAGGCGCTTCACGCCACTGCGGCCTGCACTAAATTGCACCTTCCACACGTGCTCCGAGAATGGTGGCTATGGCACTTTTGACTTCCAAATTTGGTCTCGCCACAGCGGCGTGCACTCCGAGACCCTAGTCGTTTTAGCACTTTGACTTCCACACGTGCTTCGCGCCACAGCGGCCTGCACTTTTTCGAAGTTGCATCATCCTAAAGAGCTGGAGCCCGTCAATTTTTTAAGCATGTTGACTTCCAAACGTGCTTCGCGACTACTAGGCGGCACGCTGCGTTCGGGCAACCTTTCCACCAAATGGCTCCGCACCCGCCGCTTTGCCTACCTTTCGGGCCATCCGGACACACAAACAATTGAAAAACATAGCATTTCGCGACTTTCCTAACATTTCGCACACTTGGATCTTCTTTCTTCTGACTCTCTCTCCTCTGACTCTTCGCACTGGGCTGGTTGCATCTTTCGAGAAGTCGGAAACTTGACTTCTAAACTTAACTTCCGTCGATGACACACACATCCGACCTTGCTATTGGAGCAGGGCTGACTTCCCAGTCACTCCACTCAGTGTAAAACCAGCCCCGACTATGGGTCAATCAGCAACAATCTCGGCCGGAGGCTGCACCTTCCAAGGCCAGGCAAGCATCTGCATGACCTCAGCCCAAACAGTTCTAAATAATAAACAAACTGTTCACTGAAAAAACTTCTGACCTACTCCTGATAGTGGTTAATTCATATTCCCACATGAGATGTTGATAATCCCTGATAAACCCGGTTTTGTTCATGCCTCAACAAAGTACAAATATGGTCCCAATTTTGGGTACTCTCGAGGATGGAGAATCTATCGTTTATTTTATTTCCATCAATTGGAATACCTCCTGGGGTTTAAAAACTAGACGACTGTTGGCCCGAGAGCGTTGAGGGGTATGTTAAAACATGTTAAGTACAACATGTTATCCAATAAGCACCACATCCAGGAAGCAAGCAGATATACAGTAGAGTGAACTGAATAGAAGTTGTAAGGAGCATGTAGCGAAACACATGTGAAGAAGATGTAAGCTGTAGAGAGAGAGAGAGAGAAGCTGTAGAGATGAGAGGATGTTGTGCTCACCAAAACCAAAAATCATCAAATCCAGGTGGTATTCTGCGCATCGTTGCTCCATGTGTTCTCACCATGAAATCATCGTGCAAAAGGTGCCCTCCGACACGTGCAGGACTTCATGGGCCGTGCACTGGTGTTTACACTAACTGTAAAACCATGATGTGTCAGTGTCACACGGAGCCTTGTCAGCTCAATGGGAAAACTATGGGTTCAAAGTCAGGAGCTACGCATGCATTTGTGTTTTTGCAAGTATCCTCATCCGGAGTAAGCTGTGACCTGGAAGGGGGTGTAATTCGAAAATCCAAACCTATACACAGCCGGAAGCTGTGTTACAGCGGAGTTTGGTTCCAGCATCGGCTCTGAAGTAGCGTCTCTTTCGAACATGCACTCATGTGACTGCGCACCAAGCTGAGGACTTACATTCAAGGATAGTTTCACACTTCCGAGACTGTACTTCTTACCTGAGCAGAATGTGACTGACGATGTTCTAGCTTAAAGTGCTGGATAGGCCTTCCAAGTCTATGGTGTTCAAGGCACCATCGTAGTGGTCAGAATCATCGCAATGCAGACCACTTGGATTGGTGGGTAATCCGTGGCCAGGACCACGGGCAAGTTGATCAAAGGCCCTCGAACAAGGAGTGGAACTCCAAACCACCACGAATCCAAGCGGAATCGCATCATTGTCTGCCATCACCCTAACTCTTGGAGTGGAGGCAGGTGAAAAGCAAAACAGGCCTCGTCGGGGTCCAAGACCTAAAGCTATACACGTATGATATGCAAGTTTGCAAACATGTGACACATTCCCCACACCTGGTGAGGGCCGGAAACAAGTCCGGAACCAAAAGAAAGCTAAGAAGCCTGGACACTGGTGGTCGTCATGCCAAACTCTCAGTTCGTCTTGTACAGGAAAAAGTAGCCCCCCCTGCTAGGACTAACCAAAGCTGCAAAGCGCAGAAGGCCGAAGCCATGAACAATCCACTGAGATCCCCGCAGTGGCCGGTGCTTGGGGAAAAACACCTCCCTTGTGAGTAACACATGTTCCAGAACTGAAGGGGAAACGAACCCCAATGTGCTGCCAGTCCAACTTGAAGAGGAAATGAACCTCAGGCGAACTCTAACGACCAAGGTAGAGCCGGGCGAGCCGAAGGGCCAAGCGGAATCGGAAGACCAGGAAGCGCACTGAAGCAACCAAATGATCGCGGCGCTTGGCACTCCATGAAGGCACCTGGGAACTGCGGGACAAATCCAATCCCGTCCTTTGATCAAACAGGTCACTGGGTCATAGGCAACCAGTCTGACCAAAGAAAATCACAAAAAGGTGATACTTGTTGTACGTCTGAAATTTTAAGTCCTCCCAAATGGGAAAATATGTTCACAAATGCCTAGCAAGGTTCCCATTTCACTTTCGGGGATTGGGGGTTGAGGTGTGTTCGCTCGACGTTGCGCTTGTGTTCGCAACCGTCTGCAACCATTCGCAACCGTTTCGCGGTAATTAGGTCGCTATGGTGGTCCGGGGTGCGAGTCTCCCAACCATACTTGCAAAATTATGCCTTTTGGTCAAGTTTCTTGCGTTTACTGCATTACAATTCACGTTTCACATGTGCCATATACTTCCTCGTGTGACAGGTGCGATACTTCCGCGCTGCTCTCACGTTTCAGCCTGGCTCATGTCGCGCGGCAAGCGCAGCACTTGAGACGTATGCCTCGTTATTTTCGTGGCAGGTGCTAATGCTTTGGAGGACTGGTGTTGACGTGGTTTTGCTGCTCGCATTGGACTGTGTGCGTGAAGAATCGAAAGATGCTGCAAACAGTGAAACGTTTGCGGTTTTCTAGTTTCTTCGCGCATTTTTTTCGGAGAAGCAATTCAAGACGCTTCTGGTTTCCCTTCTGGTGTTGTGGTGCCAACTTGTTTGACAAGTATGACTTATTATGACTTTCTATCCCGTTCCCGCTATATAGCTGACCTCTCAGGCCTGTCCTAAACTCTCTCTACCAATTATTTCGCGCAAACTATCTAACTCAAGTAATGTCTCTCAAGGGGCGTCTTTCCAAGAATGTGTGTGTGTCTGCAAGAGTATCTTGTCAAGACTGTCTCCCAGAAAATTCCAAAAGTCTCTCTCCAAGAGTGTCTGTGAAGGAGTGTCTGAGTATCTTGCCAAGAGTGTCTCTCCAGGAATGTCTCCCCAAGAGTGTCTCTCCAGGAATGTCTCCCCAAGAGTGTCTCTCAAGGACTGTCTTGCCAAGAGTGTCTCTCAAGGAGAGTCTTTCCAAAGGTGTCTCTCAAGAGTGTCTTTTCAAGGGTGTCTCTCCAAGAGCGTCTCTCAAGGAGTCTCTCCAAGGCTGTCTCTCAGGGAGTGTTTTGTTGAGAATGTCTCTCAAAAAGTGGCTCTCCAAAAGTGCCTTGCCAAGATTGGATTTCCAGGAGTGTCTCTCCAAGAGTGTCTCCCCAAGAGTGTCTCTCAAGGAGTGTCTTGCCAAGAGTGCCAAAGGTGTCTCTCCCAGAGTGTCTCTCCAAGGGTGTCTCTCCAAAAGTGTCTCTCAAGGAGTGTCTCTCCAAGAATGTTTCTCCAAGAGCGTGTCTCCAAGGTTGTCTTATCAAGGAGGTGTCTTGCCAAGAGTGTCTCTTAAGGAGTCTCTCTCCAAGATTGTCGTTCAAGGAATGTATTATGGTCAAGAGTCTCTTCAAGAGTGTCTCTCCAAGAGTGTCTTGTCAAGAGTGTCCCTGCAAGAGTCTGCGTAAGAGTGTCTTTCAAGGAGTGTCTCTGCAAGGTGTTTCAACATGTTTGTCATTAACATACGTGTAAGCATTCGGGCTCGTGGGTTGCACCTTGTTTTTGTTACTCTTAATAAACCACCCTCAAACAAATAAAGCTAAGATGTAAGTTCAAGATCTGGAAATGGTCAGCTTTCCTTCCTAGTGCTTGATGAAGGTCTGTAGTGGGACGGTTGGGGGGCTTCTCTTTTACTTGATTCGTAGCTGCCCTGCTGAGTTGGCTTACCTTCGCTATTCAAGGTGACTGATATGTCACTCTGAATACCTGGAGTCGTAAGAAAGAGAAATCCTGTCACATATCCGTTGAAACCTTGGTGTGAAAACTATCAAGACCAACCTCAAATTCTATTGGGATGCAGTACCCCTGTTATGGCTCCTGGCTGGCGCCATAATTAGTTATACATTAGGACTAAACTCAAAGCCAACTTTTCCCTTCCAATATCCATGTTTTTCTGCAAGATTCGGGCATGCCCAGTTCAACCCGCGCCATCCTTGGATACCTACTTGTCTCACTTGAAGTCAAGCGGATTCAAATCGCAACAACTTGCATCTAACTCTCAGAGTCCACTCAGAGTCCGCTCCATCTTTAGACTGTGTCAGATCCCAGATAAAAGTTGAATAGTGTTTTGCCACAGCTACTTTTCCTACTTACAGTGGACGTGATAAAAATTTATTCAATCGGATTGGGTAGCGGGGCTATTGATTCAGAAGACAACATTAACCCTCGCACCAATCGCAACGTAGCACGTCTGCAGCCGCGGGACTTTCCACACAGCAAATCCACACAAGGCCACGAAGCCGAACACGAATACCACCAACAAAATCCCAGCGAAGACCAACATGGAAGTGTGATCCGCGGAACCACAAATGACACCGGGATACTTGAGAATGCTTCGGAGACCGTTGGGATGCTGGAAGCACATCATTGGCGCCAAAGAGGTAGCGCTCATGGTGCTGAATCCAACTTGAAGGAAAGCTCCCATGGTAGAGCAAACCTTTGGTCCTTCCCAATGGTATTTCTCGGGGAAGAATCGGGACACGCCGTATCCCAAAGCCAACCATGCAATACCCACGGGGAAGATCAGGGCAGTCAGGAGGTAGCGGATTGGTTCTGACTGACCTTAGCGTTGCTTAACGAAAAATGAGTTACGCGCGACACAAAAAGTGACCATGATTTGTACACATACATCTATAAATATCTCTGCAATGATCCCGTCCCATGTATACATCTATATAAATATATATACATATATATATATATCAATGTATGTATATACATATTAATACATATATATATATACATATGTATATTATGTCTATTGTATTTATATATCAACACACATGGTACCATGATGAATTCGCAAACCAAACAGATCATGGAATCATCCTGACCTAAACTATAAAGCAGTTTTTTCAATTTTCCCCAACGGCAGAATGCTTTGGGGTCTCAGCCCACATAGCCTTCGGGGTAATCCCGGGCACCGGCCGACATTGCTGCCTCGCGCGGGTTCCGGGAACCGAGAAGGCTCCGGGATGAACCAGAAGGTTCCGGGAACCGGGCGCTCCTAGCAAGAAAAGGCAAATGGAGGATGGTTCGGGAAACCATGGTTTTTGCCAAGCATGGTTCTCGCAAGCATTGCGGAAGTTCATCTATGAAAACGGGCACTTGTACCAGGCAAGGCACAGGATACTTCCGGAAACCAGGGTTCTGGCAAGGGTGGCTCTTGGAACCATGGCCTGGTGAGGACGGTTTTGGAACGATTGCAGAAGTTCCGACACGAAAGCAAGCTAGGATCGTTTGCGGGAACCACGGTACTGGAAAACCGTCTTTCAATCATTGCGGAGGTTCAGGCAAAGATGCATGGTTCGTGGACCCATTACGGAGGTTGCGGGAAACATAATTCCAGCAAGGGTGGTTCCAAGTGCGGTTGGGAGGAAGGATCTGCGAAAGGCGGGGCAACTAAAAATGAACATTAAATTTGATACTGTATAGGTTTTATTTTCGACTTCCCCAACAGTTTCGTTAAGCGGATTCCGGGAGCCGGGCAATAAAGCGAAGGCTCTATAGGTTTACGTCAAAGAAAATTCCGGGAACCTGCAGGCGCACTGGTTTTGGGAATAAAAAGGGGAAGTGCTTGGAACCGAAGCGGATGCTCTGGCAGCTTTGCGCCAAGGAAATTTCCGTGTACGTGGTTCCGCCACCCATGGTGCCAGGAATCAAAGCGGAGGTGCCCAAAACCAAAGCGGGTGTGTCAACGAAGGTTCCAGAATCGTAGCTCCAGGAGCAGAAGCGGATGCTTCCGAGGTCGAAACCAAGGCGCATTGAAATTGGATAGGTGAACATCCTAATAAACGGCATCTTGTTCATTCTTGGGCTGTCCGCACGCACAGGGTTTTTGACTCTAAAGAAGTTCACCGGCATAGAACCGAAGCAGCGTTCTTTGCATTGAAAATAAATGAAATGATTGCCTTTCTCGCAGGATGTTGTTCCGGCCAGTTTTCATTCCAGCCGCACAACTTCGGTCTTCCGAAACAGAAAAAAAACAGCACATTTTCTTTTGACACCAACCGCTGTTGGGGATCTACGTCGGCTTATTCAATTTGGGAACATGTTCCATGCTGGAATTCGTAAAGTCGTTCACGGTATTCTGGGAACTCTTGGGCCAAGAAGCCCGCGAGGCAGCTGAAGCCATAAGAATCGATGTCCAGCAAAAAGAGCTGGCAAAAGCTGAACAGCGCCTGGAGTCCTTCTGGCCACTCAACAGTCATAGTACCAACCAGCCCCAAATTCTGCATCGACATAACCAACATGCCGAAGGAAGCCGTTGTTGCAAAAAGCACAGTAGCTTTTGCCGTGACCTGCATGCTGCGTTTGAACCATGCAAATAGTATCATACATTACTCTTCACATGTCCATGAGTTGTTCAAATGTCGACATATCATGGCATCCAAACCTGAAATTCACACATGCCCCCAGTGAAAGCTTGATTGGCACAGCTCGCATCAGCACTAGAAGACTGGCAAATTTCACAGCAGCACCGTGAGGGAGCCTTGGATGAGGTCAGGTAGTAGGCCAAGGTCAAGAATGCGAAAACGCCGCACACTGCCAGACCCTTGGTCTCGCCATGTAGGCTGTCACATACGAACTGTTTCAGCGAGGGAAACCACTGAGGGGATGATTTTCATTGATGCATTCCTGTCCTTGCTGACTAGGGTTCACCACATACTTTTCGGACGCTCAGAATAGAGATTCTTCCGTTTCTGTCCCTTTGTCTGCAAGACCGTCTGTCTGTGTTTTTGTGCTTTCAAGAAGTTTGTACCATTCGAACCCCAAAAAGTAGAACGACCGGCTTGATTGGGATTCCGGTTTTGAACGAATGACTGAAACAAGGATAAGCCTGAATCAATTCCAAGCTTCCCAAAGGGCTTGGCGCCAGCCTGCGCAATCTTCACAAACACTTCCAGTCCAGGTGGCACCTACAGCATTGCAAAGTCAACATGACCACCCGTATCTGTTTGTGCACGGAGATCCCTTCGACGTTCCCGGATATCGAACTTGTATGAAAATGAAAATGTTGGAGATTCTCGTCCAACATGATGACAAACTGAGATATTACACCAGCATAGACCCCAGATAGCCGGTGTACCGGGAAAAAGCTTAGAATGCAAGCATGGCATAAGAAAGTACTTCGCAACTTTTTAATTTAAGTGGCTCACCTTGAATCCCACGTGCATGGTGGCAACATGTGCACACTTGATTACTGAAAGAATCTTTGGGCTCCTCGCATAGAGGGGTCAGCAGCAAGTGGCAATCAGAGGCTCAGATGGGGCGTCTAAAGGGTTTCAGACCAGTCCCAGCAGCAGCGAGGCGTGGATCCAGAGCCACAAGGGAGACAAGCACAAGGATGAATGAAGGGAAGCAAGTATGAAGGGCACGAGCAGCAGCAACAGCAGCAGCAGCAGCATCCCTACCTTAGTTACCCCCCCTCCCCCTTAAAATAATAAGGCATAGTTATTTCAAGGGGCTTGACGTACGTTCGATTCATCGACTTGACGCGGGACCACCTGGAAATAATTTCTCTTAGCCCCCCTCAAAATGTCTTTCCCCAGTGATTCCCTAGAATGCTATTATTTTTAAACTATATATTTTGATCTCCTTTCACATAACTATTTTGAAGGGGTTGCCACATGTCAAGCTTCGACGACAAGTGTTCTCCACCCCCCTTCCACTCCAACTCAATGTTTAAAACATGTTTTGAAATATGAGGGATGCCTTCAGAGAATGCCCCCTCAATATACATCAGAAAATCTAGCGACAAAAGGGAATGCATAGCATTGCGTAGCCTACCGCATCAGAATTGAAAATCACAAAGTACATCGTCAGGAAATCCTGCACACTGTTGGTTTTGCAAAGGCGTTTTGTTTTTTTAAGTTGCTTCGTGTTGTTTTTTAGGATCGATGCGTTGCAAATCCGGAAGCGCAAATAAATTCAAAGATCCTATTTCATGTGTGCTCCCTGCTAGTCATCTCAGAATCTCCCTTCAATTTAAATTGTACCAAGAACACATCAAATATTGCAACCCGCAACCAAGAAACGTTCTTTAAGAAATTATTCTAGGGGTATTGGAGATGCCCTGCACTCCTCAAAAATCAAAGCGGGCAGCTGCCAGGACCATCCAACTTGCCCAGAAGCTGGAAAAAACTCAAAAGCATATAAAGACCAAATGCTTACCATCGTTCTTTGGAGGCAAATGAAAGGAATATGATATGGGAGAAATAAGGGGAAATATGGAAGGGGAAACCACTACAGGAAAGGGCCAGGTTGAATACTATTCCATGGGATTTTTCAAGGGGAGAAAGTAATCTAGGGGAACTGGAGATGCCCTGCACTTCTCAAAAAACCAAAGTGAACAGCTGCCAGAAGGACCCAACTCGCCCAGAGGCTGGGAAAAAACTCAAAAACCTATATATAAAAACCGAATGCTTGCCCTTTCCCACTCATTCCCACCGAGATTTTTTTGACAGGAAATGAAGGGAATATGGGAAATCCGCGAGAAGTATGAAAAAATTGGAAATATGTAGGAAAGATTCAGTGATGAAGATAATAATTGAACATGATTGAAGGGAATTCCCAAGGGGGGAAGGTCTTATAGGTTGTTTCCCGACCACTTGAAGTTTATACGAAATTATTTCAAAACTATATTGACGGGTTAGATTATGACTCGAACATGCACATCCGTAGACCCACCCCTTAGGAAAATTATTCAACAAAATGTC
>CAMXCT020002385.1:32500-37500 GCA_947184155.2 Cladocopium goreaui
TCCACCAGGGCAAGTTCGCGTGCTGCGGCACCGGAAGACCTACCAAAGTTTCAAATTCGATGTTGGGAAGACCCAAACTGGGGGGAATACCCAAAGGAACACTACTTGATGATCGCTCGGATCTTCGCCCATTCAGTGGAATTGCAGAAGTGCAACATCCGTGTTGGGTCAGCACATCTCAACGTACCGTTCAGCTTGCGTAAATCCTGCTCATCATGAAGATGAATTATATACATGTCTTACATCAAGGTCACAAAGCCATCACTAGGGGTTGATACACCCATTGCAGATTGTCCACATGAGTAATGAGTAATGATACGCCCATTTCAGATATTATCTGAACCCTTGGCATTCAAGAGCTGTGGAAGGCCCTCCCGGTTGATTTCTCAATCGATGCCATCCCTTTTTAATTGTTTTTCCCCAGCTACTCCTCTAAAAACTCATCAATCCAGAACGTGTGGATGCGAGTTTCATCAAGGCAGAACCCGCTGCTGACCGCTTTGCTGCTGATAAACCCTCTAAGTATGGCCTTGCAACCAATCATAGTGACAGCAAGAAACTATACTGGGTGTTTCCTAAAATCGTGGTACCCCAAACCAAGGGTTTACCTACTAAACTAGACCATGTTTGGTGATTCTTGGGTACCACTATTCTAGGAAATACCCATACCGAATGGTAAAGCTCTCAGGTTGTTCGGCCAGGGTTGACGCCTCTGTGGGAGAGTCCTTCGTGGTGTAGAAGCCCTCCATGATCATCGGAGTGAATAACTCTCCGTTGGCGCTGGTTCCGTTCTCCAAATCGACCTTAGCTAACAAACGAGAGATCGGTACCCAGAAGAAGGGCTATGTTATGACCCCAGACCGCTCCTGAGTACCTAGGTCGCTTGGCGTGAGTAGCTGCATTGTTCAAAAGACGATTGCCAGCCAGGAACGCTCAATATCCAACAGTTTTACTCGACAACTATGTGGCAACACCTTTGCCATGCTGTGGCCAACGATGCGTTTCTCTCTGAGCGAAATGCACCTGCGCTTCATCCGGTTTTTGGCTTCCCCCCCCAGGACAAAAAGTGTTGCTTTTAGCAAAGGCCTCATCCCCCAGGACAAGAAAATCCAAAAGCGTAAGCGTAAGTAAAAAAAACACCAGCCGCCACTTTACCTTCAGATGTTCATCCACACATCAATCAGCAACTTTCAAGCATTAACGCTACCTTATCAAGTTCTTTAAAAAAATGTTGCTTTTTAAAATGATTGCGCGGGTTGGCTTGAAATCAAGCATCAGTTATTCATGTAAATCATGAGTTTTCAAAATTCAGCCATGCAGCCAACTGGGATAGAGCTGGGCATTTCATTCCCTCCATGCAGGCGACGCACTCGAAGCTGTCTGGCAAAGCCCGACAAGATGATTTCGTTGTTTGGAAAAATTACTGGCAAGATGAGCAGTGAAAAATGTCTATGGGGCAATAACACGTATCACCCGAAGTGGACAGTGGTTCACATCCCAAGGCCACATACCCACATTCTATCCAATGTGGACGGTCCGGGTTTTCCACAACGATGATACTCTCAATCGTGAAATACCCTGATATGAATACTTTTTCAAAAGTTTAGTTTAATCGCCCTCATGTACCTTTTTTTTATCCTTTCATGGAGCTGGTGCAGAATCGAGCTGTTGGGCATCAAAAGCCCCCGTTGAACACTGCTGTTTGACAGCGGCCATATCAACCGGCATGGCCAACTTGGCCTTGTCAGGTCATATCGTGGGATGTAGCCATTGGACTTCTCCAGTTGATGTGGCATATAAAACATACATCAACCGCTCACCAAGCTTCAGAAGCACCAACTCTACACCTGGAAATTTGAACTACCTTACCAGGCCTTCTGCAAAGCAGCAGGTTTTTACCCACAGCTCCCAAAAACGTGATGTTTATCTGCCTTTTGCAGCATTTTCGGCATTTCTGTGCTGAAGCTTTATTTGCATGCCATTTGCAGTATTTCTAAGCTCTAGCGTCTACTTCCTACCTATATATCTACTCCCACCACGACTACTACAACTACGACTACGAGTGTGACTACAACTACTACGACGACGACGACGACGACGACGCCGATGACGACGACGACGACGACTACTACCAGTACCAGTACCACTACCACTACCACTACTACTGCTCCTCCTCCTCCTACTGCTACTGCTAGGCGTTAACCTACTGCTAGTGCTAGTACTAGTGCAACTGCTAGTGCTACTAGTACTGCTGGTACTGCTACTCCTACTGAGTAAACTACTTTGGCACCGTATTTTGTGCTGTCTATGTACTTTTCATATGTACATGTACATATGTATCTTCATGTATGTGTGACGTATATGTACATGTGTATATACATATATATATATATTCATGCGTGTGTTCAGCACTCTAAATATAAAAGCTACATACGGCCTCCACACTATCCATATATGTGTTGATTTTGTACTGCATACAAACTACCCGCATACAACTCATTCGATAATGGAAAGTTGCGGGTATCACAAGTGCTTATTACCTAGACACTCCCGATATGCTGCTTCTGTAATACCAATATTGCATCTTTTCACTATCCCTGGGCATTTTTTGGTTACTAAGATACTCCCACCATGCTACCCGATTACCATCTTTGTATTGCTAAGATGCTTTGTTTGTATGATTGATTTCATGACCCACCTCTGGACACATCAAGGGCAAAGGGAAAATAACCCAACCATCACGATCATGCTAGGGGGAGGCGGGAGGGGGTATGACAGTACGTGGGAGGGAGGGTGGGTCGCAGGGGCTGGGGTAAATAGACATTCACCTTTATATACATGTATATACATATAACACGTATGCGTGAATATACGCATACATACTACATGCATAAGGATGCGCATATACAAGTACATCAACGTATCTATGATATATTTATCTATTTACGTGTTTATTTACTTAACTATTTATTTATTTATGGGTGTCAATTGCAAGTGCCAAGAAGCCCTTTCCAATTGAATCCATGTTTGACTCTTGGTTCAATTCCTCAGCCTGACTAGCCTGGGTCAACATTATGGTACCAAATAGCCCACGTTGAACGGAACGGTCATCTTCCGATTGAAACAACAAAACCATGTTGAGGATAATTAACTATGACTCATGGACAGGTTGTATGATCTTGGAACAGTGGTCAACTCAAAGGCTTAAAAGCAAACATTCCAAGTAAATGACAGCTGAAGCAAACCTGCCTGAACGGTCCATGTCAATTTGGTCCTCCAAACAGCCGCAATCGCTTGGTGCGATGGATCCTTGCAATGGCTGAGAGCAAGCGAAAACAAGGGACCAATAAAAAATGCCACAATCATCCACTATCCTAACCTAACCCATCAAACTTGCCCAAATGTGCGGCATCCTGCAGCTCTGTTTCACCACTGGCCTTTGTGCACCTTGCTGCCAAGTTCCCAACCCCAAAGTGTTGGTGGAGGCGGGGCAACTTTTGCACGCCACTTGACCTTCCTCATCCTGATCAGGAGCGGAGTGATACGAGCTACAGGACTAACCATGTTCAATGATATTGGAAATAGCTTACATAGACGATCTAAATCTTGTCAGTTTGTGATCGAGTGTTCTCAGTGAGTTATGCGGATCATCGCAAAACACAATGGATTGTGCTCTGATACAACGTAAGGTATACATTTTCTGAAGTGGGAAGATGGATGCAAACCATATCAGGTGGTCTAAACCAATGTGACTAAACAGTATGTTTGATTTACAAGCAGAACCTCGATTAGGTCACACCAAGACGATGCCCGCTAGCCGAGCTGGGGTAGCAAACAAAGAAACAGTGGCAGCTGCTTTGCACTTATCGACCAGTGTTGAGATGGCAACTGAACAAGATCAGGACATAGGGCACAAAACAGCACAGCAAATAAATAGGTTGATGCCATAACTCCAAACGGCAACAAGGACCAGAAATTCTGTCACTTTGTGGCGTGTTATCATTCAGAGTAGTCGTTGTTTCAGCCTGATTGCACCAAGAAAAGTGGGAACGGTCCTGGTAGGTGCGGAAGGGGCAACGCTTGCACTCCGTGCTGCGATTTTCATCCTGATATCCGCCTGGCTTCAACCAGCATAGGGTAAATGTGTTATGGTATTGGAACTCAGAATGATACCGGCCACTTGGTCTTGAAGGTCACGAGTCAAGGTCAATGCCAAAACCGCACAACATCAACTCCTGGCCCCTCAGCCCCTGCCTACTTTGCAGGGTGTGCAGCTCAGTGCAGCTCCTGAGGGCTGCGAAGTTCCAAGGCCACAGGGTACGCAGATGTAGGTCTCGCCCGTGCCAATGCTGTCTTCGAGTTTCTGTGAGAAGGTTCCAGGTGGACAAGCCTGATGGTTTCCAGGGTCAAGTCAACGAACAGAAAGCCCTACCATTACCTGCACGAAGATATAGCCAATCTTCACACGTATGATTTTCGGGCACATACATAGTGCATATGTAATGTACATATAACTGATACACTAGGCAAATGTGTAGATAGGAAATCCTAATACATATGTAACATATACACTGGTAATCCATACAGTATGTGTACATGTGTATACATATATATATATATACATAGGGCGAAAGCTGGGGGTTCCCCGGAAGCCAATTGCAATTTAATTGTATGGATATGGAAAATGTTGATTTTATACTGTGTTTTACAGTGTTTTTTGCCTTCCCTTGAAAGTGTTCCATCAGTGAAAGTATCAATGTCGGCGCGGATAAACTCGGAGTTTGTCCGCGCAGAAAAATGATAAATTTACATCTGCCATGGATGGCCAAAAATGCGTTCAACATTTTTCCCATTGGAATTGCGGTTTCATACATTTTTCAGTTTTTGTTGATAAGTACAAAATGTCATAATCCACTGGAGAACCATGGACGAAATGAACATCACATATTTTTCATCTTCGCTTTCCCAAACCCTTTTTTTGGCATGGCGATGGAAAATGT
>CAMXCT020002385.1:42500-102183 GCA_947184155.2 Cladocopium goreaui
CTGATTCCGAAATTTGGCAGCCCAAATTTTGTCTGCCCAAATTTTGTCTTGACGCTTGGAATAAAGGTACTGGGTGGGGAAATCGTCCCACTGAGTGGAATTTTCTCGGTTTGTGGCCGTGGCACGTGGTGAAATTTGTGGGGAAATTTCGATGATTTTTCTAAAGAGGGAAACAAAAGGAAACGAAATTTTGCCGACCTTTCGCCGCAAACTTCGCCGCATGGACACAAAAGGACCCTCACGCAAAACAACTTTGAGACCAACTCCGCGGGCAAACTTTCGCTGGCAAACTTCGCCAGAAAATCCTCCCAGTTTTACAGTCTTTACAAATCAACAAACTGGCAGGGTGTGCAATAAAAGAAAAACGAGCGGCCAAGTGGGTAAACCTGACAAAGCCAGAAAAAAAAAAAACTAAAGTTTCACTCTAATTTCATTCCGCTGGAATTTGGGACTAACAATAATGTCGAGAAGAAAACATCTGAGTCGCTTCTACGTCAGAAACAAGGACTACAACCAAACCCGACATGCTTTGCAAAGGTGAACTAGCGCCCCGTCTGCACAAGTGCGGTCCATGTTCACAGCCGCCATCTCTTCAAAAGGAGATTAAAGCACTCCCTCTGTAAAAAGATTGGCGGGCAGCGTGAAGAGCGTTTGATCCAGAAACCAAGAAGCCCCCCTAACCCTTCAACAATCCTTGAGGAACTCTGGAACACTTCTTGTCTTGGATAACCCACCACGCTTTACATTTCTTTGAGCAAGACGGCCCAGGCCAGCATTTCTTGTGGCTGCGCCAAACTCACAGACCCTTCAAAGCTTGCATTACACAGAATCTTCCCATTGCCAATGTGTCTGTTGTTCGCAAAACCCGGCTCACAGTCACACTGGCCCTGGAATTTTTGAAGAACCTTGCAGAACCCTGCGTTGCCTTCTGACCAGGCACTTGTCATCAAACTAAGCCCACCGCACAAAGTACAAACACAACGGGGCGAGAATAAACAATGAAGAAAGCAAAGGCAAGGATGATTAGCAGCAGCACCAGCAGGAGTAGTAGTCGTAGTAGTAGTAGTAGTAGTCGTAGTCGTAGTCGTAGTAGTCGTGTTGTAGTAGTAGTAGTAGTAGCAGTAGTAGTAGTAGCAGTAGCAGTAGGAGTAATAGTAGTAATAGTAGTAGTAGTAGTAGTAGCAGTAATAGTAGCAGTAGCAGTAGCAGTAGCAGCTGCAGCAGCAGCAGCAGCAGTAGCAGTAGCAGTAGCAGTAGCAGTAGCAGCAGTAGCAGTAGCAGCAGCAGCAGCAGCAGCCGCCGCCCCTGCAATCATAAACAGATATTCTCGCAGTCAAAGGTGCTACAAGCAAGGTATGCGCCTGCAAAACTGCATTGACTTCTGACAGCACGACAAAAACCGACGAATGCGGCTTGGATTCGCTCCATGTATGGTTATCCACAGCACTACAAAGCTTACCGCGTAGTGTGCCAAAAGGGAACAATTCATATAGACAGCAAGAACAAAAACTTCTCGTTTCTGCCAAGGGACGCCTTCTATGCATCCACGGTCGTCAGTGTTGGTGGGAGTGCTGCATCCCGTTAACCCGTAATATCCCGACAATGCACCGCTTCTCAGATTATC
Source organism: Cladocopium goreaui (assembly GCA_947184155.2). Classification (NCBI taxonomy): domain Eukaryota; class Dinophyceae; order Suessiales; family Symbiodiniaceae; genus Cladocopium; species Cladocopium goreaui. The sequence continues at coordinate 44,125 of CAMXCT020002385.1, forward strand.
AAGGTTAAGCGTAGTGTTGTATCCGAGCATTTCCTGCCCCGGCAAGCGACAAGTGCTCCAAAACCTAATTCCCACTGCATGGGGTGTCGCTGAAGTTTCACTCCGGCTTCTCAAAATGTTGAGGAAACATGTTTTTTGGAAAATCATGAAACGCTGGTCGCAGTGGAGCTGCTTAGTTTCCAAGTTAACTCAAGTGCTCAAGTCCTTCACTGGTTCCCTCAAGACCATGTGTTTCCAAACATGTATGAATTCCACAGAATGAGACTCTACACTCTCTACACCGTTGAAGTACAGGTCACCCGTGGTTTTCCCACCACCGCTATCCGTTCAATAGCATTCGCCTTGCCTGCACATGAAAAGCAACTAAACTCTACACATGATGCTGGCTAGGGGAGAACTTATAAATGCAAATATGAAGACTGAGACTTTTTTTGTAGTGGAAGCCCTTCAGGAATGACATGGAATGACAAAGACAGTTGGAAGAAGAAGCAGCAAACGAAGGACGACGACCACTACCACCACAAGAGCAGCAGCAACAGCAACGGCGACGGCCGTTAAGAAACAGCATCATTTTGTCATCATTACCATCATCAACATATCATCATTGTTACAATCAGCAGCAGCTATCCCCGATAACCTGGATATCTATATCAGCCCAAAATCCAAGCATGTCGCTTCAGAGCCTGAATGAGAATGGATCCCAAGTATTGAGCCGCATATGAAGCTGCATACGAGGAGACGAAGAGGCCAACGGGATAGGTTTCGCCATTGGGGTTGACCTTTGCGAGCCACAATCCCGGATCATTCACAACAAGTCGCAAAATGTGTAAACAACGGATGAAATTGTGCAACAATAAGGACAAATCCACAATAGACCCACCATTTTTGGATGGTTGATACCACCTGTTTATGGAATATGTGGGCTGTTTTTTTGATCTTCAACATTAACCTATCTAAATGGCGACCAAGGCATGGCCGGATCAGAAAATGCAAATATAAAACAGTTGCATAAACATGTTAACAATGGCTATCAATGACTGAATGGCTAATCATGAACGGTGAAAAAATTGTTCACCATTACAGTATTCTCTCTGAAGTACACAAGGGCCTATCATCTGTGTAAATTATGTGTGTATATGCAATATGTGTAGTTCTGTATTATAATATATACTGTGTATATATAATATAATACAATATAATATAATATAATATAATGTAATATAATATAATATAAGATAAGATAATATAATATAAGATAACATAATATATATATACTAATATTCATCATGTATACAGTGGCTACATACAGGGCATAAATATAATATAATATAATATAATATAATATAATATAATATAATATAATATATATATACTAATATATATATATACAAATATTCATCATGTATACAGTGGCTACATACAGGGCATAAATATAATATAATATAATATAATATAATGTAATATAATATAATATAATACAATATAATACAATACAATACAATACAATATAACTCCCAGAATCAAACATTGCAATAAATGTCACATTGGACCGACAGAAAAAGTAACAATGGGTATGGCTATGGACAGTACACTGCATTGGATGTACTCCAGGCCAAAAAGGGTTGTGAAAAACGCAGCATAAGGTATAATATAATATAATATAATATAATACAATATAATATAATATAATGTAATATAATATAATATAATATAATAATATATATATATATACATACGTACATGTTAAATGTATGCACCGGTGTGAACATAGATGTAGGACTTGAAGTTGCTGAGATTCCCGCCAAGTTCTTTCGGTTTTCAGGTGGGATGGCATCGGGCAAACACGATCCAGCCACCAGGGGCACCAACAGACCTGAGTGCAGATCCAAAGTTGTCTTGGAGAAGGACAGATTTCACGGACTCCGAAGGCATGCATAAGCAACTCGCAGATGCATGCAACGATCAAGTGACATGAAATTTCAAAAGTAGGCCAAGGCTCTCAGCACAATGTTTCGCATGGAAACGCGATGATTTTCTCCTGGCTCTTGTCGTCTGCTCTTGATAGCTCAAATGGCTTGGATACCGTCAGTGCTGCAGTGACTCATTGACGATTTTGGTGAAAACCGAATGCCACCACATTTTTTTTTCGGCAGCCCCGGAAAAATTCGAGGCACTAAGTCTTAATGATGAAAACCACATGCAGCAAGGACAGGTATTTTTTGTTTTTTTCAAAAGTGCAGAATCAATTCGAGGTTGTTTTTTTCTATGCATTTTGGATTTTTGGGAATCCCTTGCTCTACTGGATTTCAATGTTATTTGCTATGTCTTGCATGGTCCTTGCTTCGTTTGGAATTGTGACTCTGCCATTTGCATGTTTCCGCAACGTTTCTAAGGGGGCCCTGGCCCGTGCATCGCGAGTTTTTCTCTGGTGTTTGCCACATTTTGCATATTTCATGTGCTGTTTTGGAACTAGAACCAAGGATTTTGTGTTTTCGAAATGTCTCTGAAAATAACTGCATCTGGTGTTTTTCGTTGTAATTTGCTTTCAAGACACGTTTAGTTTTTCATCTCTGCATCCAGCGATGTTTGTTGCTATTTGTTGCGTTTTGGATCATGATTTGGTGTTGTTTTAAAAGTTTTTAACCTTTGAGCGTGCATGTTTTTCAGAAACATGTTTGTCGATGTCTCCTGGTTCTGGATTTTTTTGGCAGGACATTGCACGGTGTTTGCATGGTCTGGACATTGGGGAAGCAGCAGTTTTGCATAGCATTTGTTTCGTTTTGCATGGTCTTACTGTTGCTTTGGAACTGTAAACCTGGGTTTCACACTGAATTTTGCATGCAATTAGCAACATGTTGTCTGGACAATTGTTTTGAAAAATCTGGTATTTCCACTGTCTCAACATTGGCACAAGGTTTGCATCATGATGTGTGTTTGTTTTTGCACCGTCATTGTGCTGTTTCGAAGCTCTACCCCTCGACGTTGCATGCTCTTTGAAATGTTCTTTGAACTGCAATCTCGAAATTCAAGTTACCCTTTCAGATGGAGATATGGATCAACAAAATCTGATTTGCAAAAAAAAACATAGGACCAAAAAAATTGGGGTTTGAATCGAAAGACAATAAACCCAAAAGTGCTGGAAAGCGTGCCGTCGCCAGCTTCGTGCAGCAAGATCCAACAAAAATAATCAAAAATATGCATCAAAAAGTGACGTCAGCAGAGACCCCAAATACCAAGAGAAAACATATGTTCTTATTCGTTTTTGCATTTTTTTCATTGTTGCCTCTTAAACCAAAGCGTATGCAGACAACAAATGGTTTCATGCTATTTGAGCACGTTCGGACTGTGCTGCTAGAATTTGCTAGGGCAAACTGCTACAATGATGACAAGATCGAGGGAAAGTGGGCGTTTCAAGGAAAATCATTATTCAACCAAACGCCAAACGCATCCTTTAAAGTGGCAGTTCAGTTTCACGGGCAGGAAGAAAAAAAATAGATTTGATACAGAGAAGTTCGACTAATGTAAGATTGACAGACACACACGTCTGGTCGAGGTGAGTTTGACAGAGATGACTTTGATAGAGTGCAGTTGGACACAGATAGGTTTGATAGAGATACTTGTAATTAGGGTATTTGATAGGGTATTTAATGTACGCAAACAAGGTTTCCAACCACGAGGCTTCACGACAGGTACCCGCACAAGGTTTGCATGCATTCAGTTCAGCACCCAATGTTCCCAGGAATAGACTTGCAAGCAAGGTGCCAAAGCAAGGTTTGCAAACAAGGCTCCCATGCAAGTTTTTGAAGCAACAGCATGTTTTCCAGAGACGTGATCCGGAGAGAGGTCTGCAGAGTTGGTTTCGACCAGCGAAACCCGAAACCCGAAACCCGAAACCCGAAACCGACTGTTAAAGTTGGTTTCGAACTGCGAAACCCGAAACCCGAAACCCGAAACCGACTCTGAAGACTTAACTTCCCCAGGACCGACCGAAACCCGAAACCCGAAACCCGAAACCCGAAACCCGAAACCGACTCTGAAGACTTATATACCTTCCCCAGGACCGATCGAAACCCGAAACCCGAAACCCGAAACCGACTCTGAAGACTTAACTTCCCCAGGACCGATCGTAACCCGAAACCCGAAACCCGAAACCCGAAACCGACTGTTAAAGTTGGTTTCGAACTGCGAAACCCGAAACCCGAAACCCGAAACCGACTCTGAAGACTTAACTTCCCCAGGACCGATCTTATCTAATCTAGAGCTAACCTAATCTAATCTGTCTATCTAATCTATCTAATCTAATCTAATCTGATCTAATCTATCTAATCTAATCATATCTAATCTATCTAATCTAACCTAATCTAACCTAATCTATTCTATCTAATCTAATCTAGTCTATCTAATCTAATCCAATCTACCTGATCTAATCTAATCTAATCTAATCTAATCTACCTAATCTAATCTAATCTATCTATCTGACTAATCTGATTCTAATCTAATTCAAATCTAATTCTAATCTAATTTAATCATATTTAATCTACCTAATCTAATCTAATCAAATCTAATTCAAATCTAATCTCATCTATATAGTCTAACCTAATCTCATCTACCTAACCTGCTCTAATTCTAATCTAGTTTAATCTATCTAATCTAATCTAATCTACCAAATCTGATCTAATCTACCTATTCCAATCTAATCTAATCTCATCTATTCAAATCTAATCTACCTAATCTAATCAAATTCTAATCTAATCTAATCTACCTAATCTAATCTATCTAATCTATCTAATTTAATCTAATCTACCTAATCTATCCTAATCTAATCTAACCTAATCTAATCTAGTCTACCTAATCTAATCCAATTCTAATCTAATCTAATCTACCTAATCTAATCTATTTCTAATCTTATCTATCTAATCTAATCTAATCCAATTTAATGACCCAATGTAATCTAATTCTAATCTAGTTTAACCTATCTAATCTTATCTACTCTACCTAATCGAATCTAATTCTAATCCAATCTAACCTAATCTACCTAACCTAATCTAATCTACCTAATCTAACCTAATCTATCTATCTAAGTAATCTAATTCTAATCTAATCTTAACTACCTAATCAAATCAGATTCTAATCTAACCAAAGCTAATCTAATCTAATCTATCTAATCTAATCTAATCTACCTATTCTATAATAATTCTTATTCCAATCTAATCTAATCTAATCTACCTAATCTAACCTAATCTAACCTAATCTAATTCTTCTAATCTTATATTTCTAATCTAATCTAATCTAATGATATCATATCATATCATATCATATCATATCTATCCAACTAATCTAATCTAACCTAATCTAATCTAATCTAACCTAATCTAATCTAATTTAATCCACCTAAACTAATCTAATCTAATCAAATATAATTCTAATCTCATCTCATCTATATAGTCTAACCTAATCTAATCTACCTAACCTACCCTAATTCTAATCTAGTTTAATCTATCTAATCTAATCTAATCTACCTAATCTAATCTAATCTACCTAATCTAATCTGATCTACTCTACCTAATCTAATCTAATCTAATCTAATCTACCTAATCTAATCCAATTCTAATCTAATCTAATCTACCTAATCTAATCTGATCTACTCTACCTAATCTAATCTAATCTAATCCACTCAGTGTCAGCTAGTTTCCCCCAAACCGTTGCCGTTTTTCCTCTCTGACCTTTTCAGGCGCTTGTCACTCACCGCTCTTGTTTTTGACGACTGCATGGAGAACGACACTTGGGTGATGTGAGATCGGCATCGTACTGGTGAATCTAAAGGTGGTTTCGACCTACGAAACCCGAAACCCGAAACCCAAAACGGACAGCTAAAGTTAGCTTCAATCGACGAAACCCGAAACCCGAAACCAGAATCCCGAAACCGACAGCGAAAGTTGGTTTCAGGCGACGAAACCCGAAACCCGAAACCCGAAACCCGAAACCGACAGCGAAAGTTGGTTTCAAGCGACGAAACCCGAAACCCGAAACCCGAAACAGCAAAATTGGGTTTCAATCGACGAAACCCGAAACCCGAAACCCGAAACCGACAGCGAAAGTTGGTTTCAAGCGACGAAACCCGAAACCCGAAACCCGAAACCGACAGCGAAAGTGGGTTTCAATCGACGAAACCCGAAACCCGAAACCCAAAATCCGAAACCGACAGCGAGAGTGGGTTTCAATCGACGAAACCCGAAACCCGAAACCCGAAAACGACGGCAAAAGTGGGTTTCAATCGACGAAACCCGAAACCCGAAACCCGAAACCGACAGCGAAAGTTGGTTTCAAGCGACGAAACCCGAAACCCGAAACCCGAAACCGGCAGCGAAAGTGGGTTTCAATCGACGAAACCCGAAACCCAAAACCCGAAACCGACAGCGAAAGTGGGTTTCAATCGACGAAACCCGAAACCCGAAACCCGAAACCCGAAACCGACTCGAATCCCACTTTTGGGTGGCTCTCCGGATCGGAACTCGTTTTCCATGCAAGGTTGAGCAACCTGCTGTTCCACGGAAAGGTTCCTCAAGTATAGAGTTTTGTTTTTGTTCATGTTTCGCAAATAGAACTCTGTCAGCAACTCTTTTCCTGTTGAGGATACTTTGTTTTCTTCTGTGAACTTTCCCGACTTGGATTCCCAATCCATACAAACAAAAAAAAATCCCCTGCCATGGGGACCTCAAACTTATGATTTTAAACATGGGCTGTCAGGGTGAAATCGGTTCGTTGTAAATCACAGGATATCACCATGCGTTGGTCGCAGGTTAGAGCCTCCGAATTCCGCAAACACGTGCTTTACATCGACAAAATCAACAAAACATGGTTTGCGTCCGAAAAGGTGTACTGGCATCAACCTTCTGCCCCAAAGTTCTCAAAAACCTTAGTTCTCAAGGTTTTCTGCCGTTGAAGAGAAGGGGGCTCGAGAGCAGCCCCAACTTGGGTTGCCCGATTGTTTCCAACGTTGCAAGGTTTCCAAAAAAATCCAAAGGTACAGCATCATATATATATATATTGCAGTATACATATTATATATATACGCATATGTACATGCAAAATTATGTATACATATTATGTATGTATATGTAAATATATATATATGTATATATATATATATTTACATACATACATAGTATGTCAAAAACAACATGTGCTCAACAGTTTCTTCTTCATGTCCTGTACGTATGCCAACTCCGCTGCCAACATTTAGGCCTTGAACCAAGTTAAAACTGTAAATTTTGACAATTCAAAGAAATAAGGGAATTACACGGAAATAAGTCTTGGGATATTTGCAAACCAACTGTTGCGGATTGAGATCCAGTTTGACAGGGTTTTGAACAAATTGTATTGAATCACCCAACTGCAGCCATCCACATGATTCATCTTGTGAAGAATTTGGTTGACAAACTAGTGGATTTTCACAGCGTAGGTCAAAATAAAGTATGCGCAGAAAACAACAGGAACCATAAAAAAACGAATGCAGGCACCTAAAGAAATTATCCACAACAAATACTTGTAGCATCTTACAACAACTCACTGCACTTGCTCCACACCAGCAGCTGTTGGCGTTGGGCATGACAATGGAAATAATCTATATTTTTTTTTTGAATTTTTCAATTTTGTTCGTTTTTTTTGAACATTTTGTTTAACTATGTTCATGTTACTTATTTTCCTTGGTTTTTCGTTTTTAAATGTCTGTATGGTGTTTAGATTTATTTACTTATTTTGCAGACAGAAACCTTGCCGCCTGTTCAAAAATATGTTTTACGAATCTTTAAAAAGGCCGACCGCAGGCGCCACTTTTGAGCATTTGGATTGTCGCTCAAAGAACATCGCTTCCACCAATTAAAAGCAATCTAGAAAATAGACGCTACGAAGTTGTAATGGATTTTGAAAATATTTTATTTGTTCATTTGTTTCAACGTTTTCAACGTTTTCATTTTTCCTGTTTTGCTCTTTTCCTTGAATCACAAAGCGCCTTCGGATAAGAACAGATACTACACTGATCATCTATGTGACATGGAGTGCAAAGCTTCAGCTAAACAGTAGATCTACCTAAACGTAAATGACTTGCACCCCGCCTTGCTACCAGTTTCAACTTGGTAGCAGACGCTAAATGATCTCAAGCCTTTGCACAGCCAAATTGAAAGCCGCTGGGGCAGAACTTTGCTGTGCCATACTTGCAACGTCTCTTTGAGACTAGTTTCAAAAGGGCTGTGATCTCCTAAATTCAAATGGTGGCGCCCACTTCACGATCCATCAAAGTCTGAAACGGGGTCTGAACCGTGGTGATATGCCATCCATTCATCTGGGTCACTACACTCGCACAACTCACTGTTGAGGTAGCGTTGGCGACGTTGGCTTTCTGTTTCCATCCAATCATCGGAATCGCTTTCCTCTTCTCGATTTTCATCATCTTCATCAAGCATGCGCATCAGGTTGGCTGCAACTGCATCAACATGTCTGCTTTCACCCACATGATCATTGCTGGAACCTGCGCTGACAGTATCTGCTATAGCAGATCCAATGTGAAAGGCCTGTTCTGCTGCATCCATCTCATTCACCACTTGGATGTAGCTCATCTGATGCAATGGCGACTCCTCGTCATCAGACAAATCTTGCATTGACCTTGTCATCTGACTTGCAGCAAAACGTGTCTCAAGGTCGCCACTTCGACAAGACTGCATCACCTGTCGAAGCACCACAAGCCTCTGTTGGTAGAGTGCCTTGCGCTCTTCAGTCTCACAAGTTCCAAGGCGTCTCAAACACCTGTTATACATCCAGGTGAGCATTGCCTCCGGAGACCAACTCTCGTTTGGAAAGGGCAGATCTGCAGGTGTGTCAAAAAGAGGCATCCCTGAGGAATCTGTCGAGCAGGGGCCTGTAGCAGGCAAATTGGAACTGCTGCTAGCTGCGCCTCTCATGAGTGCCTGAGTGATAGCAGCTGCACTTTCTGGAATTGGATCTCCAGAAACGCTCTCATCATCTGCTTGATCCAAAGCTGTAGGTTCTGCACTTGAACTTCCTTGCATCATGGGGGTGTGAGGAAGCATTGTCGCTGATGCATTCGAACTTGTTGATGTTGAAAACCATCCAAGCATTGAGAATACCAAAGGAAGAATCATCAAAAATCCAATCACCATGGTTGCCAAAACGGCATTCGAGCTGTCCTCAAAGACCTCTGTGTCACAGCCTTTGAGTTGCAGTAGGCTCAAGGCGCAAAGGATTGACCTGATGCTTTGTCTCTGTGTGAAAACTCTTCCAGGGTCGTCACAACCTTCCAACGCACCTGTTGAATGATTGAACAGTCCCAAGATGGACATCAAGGATTTCATTCGGCCAGTACTGAGTCTCTTTGTTCCTATGTCTGCAGGATTGACATGGCCACTGACTGAACGTAGGACAATGGAGCCACAAGCAATGAGATTCTGTAGCCAAAGCACTCGGCATGACAGGTGTCGAAGTCGGCCTACCCCCTGTCGTTGGAGTATGCCCTTTGCTCCACTGCTGTCTGTGTATATGATCATCCAAGTTTTGCGTCCAGTCAGCCATGAAACCAAACGACTCAAAAGGATTCCATCACTGGCACCACTGCTGCATGCGTAAACTTCTGCCTCAGCTGAGCTCAAACTTACCACCTTCTGCGTCCTCGAAGCTGAGAACAAAAGGCATGAGCCCAGAAACATCACGCAGCAGCTGACTGATCGCCGTGTATTGCGGTCACTGGCCCAATCACTGTCAGTAAAAATCTCCAGCACGTTGTCACTTTGAGAAATGTCAGGATACCCATGGTAGATACCACTGCACCTTCCAGTCCATTTCAGCGAAACTGAAATATCACCATGGCATGCAAGGTATGCCACCAAGTGCTTGAGCACGACCATGCTCTTTTCAGTCGGTTTTGAGCTGTATGTCGAAAGATGTCTGATCACGTGCTGACAGTGCGGCAAGTCGTTTGCCAAGTACATCAAAATCCCAACACAAGTTAACCGTGGATTTTTCCGCAGTCAGCTCTTCTGTGGTATCCTCCATGTCGATATCGCTGTGACCAGGGCTCTTTTTATTCTGTGTTTTCACATTCATTCCAAGCAGTGAACAAAGTTGCATCACATGTTTGTGGTGGGTCTGCAAAGTCAACCTTCCATCTGGCTGCAAGACATGAACCCTTTTCAAAAACGTGATCTCATCACCAGGCTTTTCGATACACTGCATGGAAATGTCGTAGAACTTGCGCAGCTCTTCTGAAAACTTTCCCATCACAAAACTTTTGCGGCCAGCGATCAAAAGATCGTCAACATGAATCATCACAACACATGAGTTGTCTTTTGATTTCAACACACAAGGGTACGGTGCATGCTCCTCCAGGTCCAAGCGCTCTTTCAGAAACTTCGTTATTGCTTTGTACCATAGCAGACTGCCATCTCTCTGACCTGGGAGCACTCTTCCAAGTGCAAAACTTCTGCTGTTGCCGCAAGCATCAATTGTGTGAACCAAGGTAGGGCATTCCTGCTGCACCGTCAAGAAAGCATCACGAACATCCAAGCTTGCAAGGACCACATCAAAACTCTGGGTCTCACGCATCTCCAAGAAAACCGTAGGCACAATGCGCGATATGATGTTGCCCGAAGCTGGACTGAAAAGGCTCTCTCTTTCAGGTTCCAACCAAGCAAATTCACGAGCTACAAATCGTGATCTTCGTAACCAGATGGGCTCACCTTTTGAGTTGTGTTTTTCACGCCATGTTCTTACAAACCGTGTTGACAAAACTTTGGAATTGGCCGAAACAGTTGAGGGGTCCTGCAAGACACATAGTTTTTCCAAACGCTTAAGCTCCAACTGATCAGCCAGTGCATCAAGACGGGTCAGCTCAGCTGCAGTCACATCTGGCTCTTTCGAGCTGTATGGAAAAGTGAGCTCTTGCAGGATGCAGGCCATTTCACGATCATCATTGGCCTCTGAATCATCTGAAACCAAAAACTCATCGTCATAAAACTCCATCTCATACTGTTCAAGCCTGTCCAAGTCATCATTGTCAAACTGAAATTGCACAGCGCTATCTTCATGCTCGTAGAGATCCAGGTCAGTTGAAATCACCTGGTTCATGCGCTGTTGTTTGGGTGAGTCTGTAAGCTTCGGAGTCTTTGGGGCTCTTTCACCAGCACTGTCCATGGTGTCATCAGGTGGGGTAACAGGCTGTTCCTCACCGATGCGCAGTTTCTTTGCATCCCCTTGTTGCTCCAAATCTTCTGGTTCAAGTCTCTTTTGACCTTCTGCATGAGGAGCTTCTGGCATCATAGATTGTGGATCTGTTGGGGCCAGATGCATCTGCCCCGCCTGACCTGGCGGCTCTGGTTCCAAATCTTCATTGGGGTTCTCCTGCGCATACTTCTTCACCTGAACAGCTTCCACATCAATCGATGGCATGCCAACTGGCATTGGAGGTGAAAGATGCTTGTTGTAAATCATCCGATGACCCAATGCTGCATAACCAAACTCCCATGGGCCAAACTCCATCGCTCCAAGCTCCTCCAACACAAAAGGTGTAGGAAGTCGACGCACACTGCGGGTCACAAACACTCCAGATCCATGGGCAATGATATGAGTGTCGTTTGTGAGTGTTTTGCCCAACCAGATTCCTTTGGCCCAGCGTGGCGCCGCTTTTCGATCTGTCTTGATGTATCCAAGAACTGTTTCACCAAACATGCAAAGCTTTCCAGTGTACATGCGGTCAGCGCTCCTTTCAAATGCTGTGGTTCCCTGCTTGACAACGTATCGATTGCTCAACCATGCAGCATGAAGCAAAGCCCAATTGAAAATTGGATGTGTCGCAGGAAAAATCAACTGTTCACCACCAACTGCCTTTTCGATTTGAGAAACCAAAATTCCAGCCTTCAAACGCAACTGCTGCAAGGTGGATTCAACTGCACCATTCTGCTGATGGTCCCCTTTTGCAATGGGCTCATGATGTACAACAATTCCAAGTCCTCTGCATGTCTTACGTACTGCATCTGCAATGGCCAAGTTGGATGGCTCAAGGTCTGAACGCAGTGAGAGCTCCTTGTGCTGTGTGTGCATGATGAATCTCACAAACTCAGTCACCAAATACTGCAATGATTTTCCAGCCTTTTGCAACGTTGGAATTGCATGGACAAGTTGGGTGTCCCTGTCATGCAGCACAAGACATGTCTGTTTGTCATCCTCACCAGGCTTGCGGGTGCAGAAACAAAAATCATACGAAAGCACACTGTGGCCACCATGCTCATGAGAACTCTTTGGATGAGGATCTTGGCGTCCCCTATGCATCACACAAAGCTCGCACCAAGGTTGATAGGGCTCATGCGTCAAACTATGGGTCTGGCGTTCCTCATCTGTTGGCGGCTTTGGGATGCTTTGGCCACGTACTTCCCTTTCCGTTTCTGCCCTGAGTCTAACTTCAGCTCCATGCGCTGCAACAAGTGTCTGCGTTTGCAAATGATCCAACATGCGCTTCATGCACTGTTGTTTGCTGCCTCGTTTTGAAAGGCCCAAAAACACACAACCAGCACGCAGGGCTCTGAGTGGGCTGTTGATTGTCAAATTGCTTCCATCAACATTGACAACAGCCTCATCTGGATCCTTTGGGATTTCACGGTCTTGCTCCAATGGCTCACCATCTTGGCCTGCAACTGGGGCCTCATCTGCAGCATCACTCAAAACACTGGCCTCGTAGCCTGAGCTCTTGTCATCTGCACCTTTGTCAGTGTCAAGCTGTGGCATGTCACCTTGTTCATCGGGGGCAGTCAAACCATAGTCAGGCATGTAAAACCCAAGATTTTCTGCAGGCATGGCATATTTGTGTGCTATCGTCACAACTTCCAGCACTGACTCAGGAAAAGGTATCTCCTCGTCGATGCCTGCCGGCAATTCACCAATGGCCTCACAAAACTCCTGGACCTCCCAAATGCCACCTTCACGACAGACCAAGGTTGTACGAAGCCACATGATTTCATCTGATGGTGCTGTAGTTGTGTCAACAAACTTTGCAACATGTGTTTTGATCGCATAGAGTTGAGGGCTCAACTTGTTCCAACCAGCTGAGAGTGTCCTGAGAACGATGCCAAGTTGAACTGCACGCACAGCTGGAATGGCATCTGAAGGGGCAACCTCACTCACCATGGAAATCACACCTCGAGCACAAAGTGAATTGTTTCTGTAAAGAACTTCAATGCTGTTTTCACCTTTCACCAGGCAAGGCCCTGACTCTCGTTGCACCAAACTCCAGCCAGAACGTATGATGTGTCCAAGTGCAATCAAAGGTGTTGTGACATCTGCAACAATGAACTTCTCTCTGAATGCAACCTTTCCAAACTGCAAAGTGGCAATGCGTGTTGATGCAATTGACAAAGGACATCCCTGAGCATCAACAAACGTGGTGTTTGGCGCATCACAGCTTTCTCCAACATGACTGAATCGTAAGGGCAGCACGCTTGTATCAGCACCACTGTCAAGAATCACATCACATGGTGTGCAAACATGACCATCATCTGACAGTTCATCAATCACCACACGCACATGCTGAGCAGTTTCAAGTGAAAACTCATCAATGCAACATGTTTTGAGGCTGGGGCTAAGCGTCCAAAACTGATCATCATCGGTGCATGTCATGTCATACTCAGCGCAAGCTGTTGAACAAGCACTGCAAGTTGATGAAACCATGCACAACCTGAATGGACTGCTACTGCTTGAAGGCTGTGAAAACATTGTCAAATCCTCAACGTAAGGAAAATCCATGGGCGGCTCAAAGATGGGTGGCTCAAAGATTTGCACTGCACGCACTGCTGACGTCGAAGCTGTTGCAGTTCCAGAGTAGGCAGTGTCTTTGGGGTCACTGTCTTCCACCTGTCGCACCTGCATGTCAGTCTTCTTTTTGTGACAGTCCTTGGCCCAATGTCCAGATTTGCCACAATAGGCGCAAGTATTTGCGTCCAACTTGCCGGAAGAACCACCTTTTGATGAGCTCTTGGCATTGTCGCCATAGCCCTTGCCACTGTTGCTCTTGCCTTTGCCTTTATCTGACGCTTTGCCCTTGCTTTTGCCTTTCGGAAAAACGGGCTTCCCTTTTCCCTTGCCTTTACCATTGCTGTTCTTGCCCTTTTGTTTGCCTTTGCCTTTGACCAGATTCACCTCCATTGGTGCTGATCCTCCATCCCCACTTGCATAGGAAGTCACAGTCCCCAATGGTCCAGCGCCAACGTCAGCCAAAACCCTATCACGAGACCAGTTGAAAGCGATGCGCTCATGGGCAACTACCAGCTCACGAACTTCAGCATACGTAGAGGTCTCTGACATGGTCAATTGCACATGACGCTGAACATCTCTTGGGAGAACACGCACCAACGTCGACAAAAGAATGTCATCTGAAATGTCACGTCCAGAACTTCTGCGGTACTCATCAGCCACACGTTCCAGATTTTGCACTTGCTCAAGTGTTGAGCGATCCTTCTGAAAGTTGGGGTAGGACATGATGGCACTCAAAAGCGCTAGACTGCGCCCTTTTGTGCGCGGCATGTACAGGCTGTTCAACTGTCTCCAAACCTCCAAGCCGTTTGCATCAGTCACCTGTCGAAGGACTTTCAAAGGCCGTTGTTTCAAAATCCCAGCCAAAATTGAATAAAGCCTTTTGCTGCGCTCTCTGGATGCCATCCCTTGGGGATTGTCATGAAACGTCACCACAACCGTAGGGTGCTCTTCAACATGCCTGAAGTCTGATTCAAACATACTTTCAGCAAAGAACAACCACTGTTTGAAGGCAAATGAGAAATCTGACCAAGCTGTATGATCATCACTTGAATTGATGTTTCCGAGCTCCTTTGGGCACTGGATGACCTTTGAGGCTTCTCCGTAACTGTTTCCTCTACGTTCATTGGCTTCTCTCAAAGCCTGAGCAGCTTGTGACGCAGCTTGAGCTGCCTGCTGGCAAACCTGAAGGATTGTCGCAGCATCTGCAGTAGCCATCACGTCAAACTGCAAGCAATGTAAAACCAGATGTAAATGAAGATCCAAACAGTTCGAAGTTCAACCAAATGTCACCTGCACCAATGTCCAATTGTGTTGGCCAAAATGGCCTCCAGTGAAAACGAGTGCACCAAGCCAGAAATGCTAGGCCTTAAGCCAGAATCCAAAGCCAGTCACAGCACAGCGACGCTATTGCGCTAACCCTTTGGGGATTGGGTCCTGTCCCCTTCGAGTGCCAGTTGGGATAAGGGTTCTGTCCCAATCTGGCACTAAGGAGCTCACCAACCCGCAGGTATGGATCACAGCTCCGCTACCATGCTTCTTTTCCTTGAATCACAAAGCGCCTTCGGATAAGAACAGATACTACACTGATCATCTATGTGACATGGAGTGCAAAGCTTCAGCTAAACAGTAGATCTACCTAAACGTAAATGACTTGCATGTTTATATGTTTTTCAAAAATCATGGTATTGTTTTTTGCAATTTTTGCTTGAGAAAACAAACGCCTCAGATATGAATAGATACCTGCTATGTCACATGGCTGAGTGCTCCACAAAGCAAATTGAATGTACTGTTGACAGCGTTAACATGAAGCACCCCGCCTTGCTGTTTACTTTAGCTCAACAGCGCAGAGTTGAAATGGTAAATCCCTAAGGAAAATTCTGAATTCTGAGGTGTCTGAATATTGACGCAGGGACGCGATTTGTAGCGTGCCTCTACATCTGACTTCTTAGAAGCCTTTCCCAGATTCACCTTTTGAAACTGCTATGCTATCTGTCTGTGTCTCCACATCGTCCTCCATCTGTTCGGATTCTGAAGTTTCTCCACTGCCATGGTGCATAGTCATCCAAGCTTCTGGATCACTGACTTCACAAAGTTCAGAATTTCCATACCTGAAGGCTCTTTGTGATTCTGTCTCCATCAGCTCGTCTGAATCTTCATCATCGCTTTCTCCAGCTTCATCCATCGGGGGACTGTCAATGTTTTCCATCAAGGCACGTGCAACTGAATCCACATGAGAACTGCCTGAAGTTGTGGCTGCAGCTCCTTCACTC
The DNA here is from genome assembly GCA_947184155.2 of Cladocopium goreaui. Taxonomy (NCBI): domain Eukaryota; class Dinophyceae; order Suessiales; family Symbiodiniaceae; genus Cladocopium; species Cladocopium goreaui. Next base: position 60,207 of record CAMXCT020002385.1, read on the forward strand.
GCTACAGCATCTGCAAGTCTTTGACCCACCTCCACTGCATGCTCGACCTCATCCATGGTGTTGCACAACTGAATCCAGCTTTGGCCATAGTCTGGAGACTCCTCATCACTTGAAAGGTCTGTCATGTTCTTGGCCATGACAGCTGCTGACAGTCTAGTTGACTGGTCTCCAGACTTACAAGCATTCATCACGTTGCAAAGCAATTGAAGTCGCTCCTCATACAACTGCTGTCGTTCCAACGTAACTGCTGTAGATCTTCTGCGCAAACACCTTGAATAAATGAAAGTCAACATTGCCTCAGGGCTCCATGCAGCATGAGGTTCAGGTAGGTCATTTTCATCTCTCAACACAGGCATCTCAATTGGATCTGCACCAGCCAAGCCGCTGGGAATGCTCGTGCTCGAGCTAGCCACATTGCTTGCAGGAAACTCGCTATTGGCAGCGATGATTGCAGCACCAATGTGGGACATTCTGATTGACCCATCTTCGTCATCTTCGTCATCTTCGATCTCGTTTGTTGTAGGCTCATCCAAAACAACATCCTCTGGAAGATTTCCTGAAACCCTTGCAAACCAACTGAAAAACCAAATCATTCCAACTCCAACGCACAAGGTGAAAAGCAAAATGAAGAGGTTACAGCCATCTTCCAAAGTTGAATCACATCCTTGTAAATGAAGTTGGATCAGGCTCAAGGCGCCAGCAAGGGCTCTGTGGTTGACCCTTCAAACAAAAACTCGTCCTGGATCATCGGCTCCTTCCTGTCAGCGGGATTCGAATGGCCGCTGATGCTGCATAACTTCAGCATTCCATTTCCAACCATGTCCTGCAACCACAAGATGCGGCAACTCAAGTGCCTCAAACGTCCAACTCCCCTTCGATTCAAGATTCCTTTGGCACCACTGCTATCACTGTAGATGTAGATACGGGTTCTTTTGTTGGTGATCCATGTCAACAACCTGGAAAGTAGGATGGCGTCACTGGCTCCACTGCTGCAAGCGTAAACTTCGGCTTCAGCTGATGACAACGAAATGATCTTCTGAGTCCTTGATGCTGAATATATCAAGCACCTTCCAAGCATCACAATGCAACAGCTTACAGACAATGTTCTACTTGGACTTCAATCTTGTATGGTTCTATAGTTTTATATATATATATATGTTTACACATCTATATACACATATATAATTATATGTATTATTTATTCTCAAAAAGCGAAGATATGCGTTTCGCCATCCAGCAGAGACGCAAAGAAAAAAGCGAAAGGGGCAGGGCCCAACAAAAACAACCACGAACGAAGACTGCTCTCCTGAAGTCTCCACGAAAAAAATCTGAAATTGCTTGAAGTTTCCTTGTTTCGGAAATGTTTGTAAGTCTGGACGTCAATTGCAATTTTTCGAAGTGCTTCGAGTCCTCGAAATTGCTTCAAAATAGTTTTTCACTGTCAGGGCCAAGATTCTAGTCTAACATTGAAAAGCTAACAAATTTAAACTTTAAGAATCTAAATTTTACATGTTACAGACATAGTTTTTGATTGTGGTCCGTTCACAATCTTTCAGATTTTGAAAGACACACGCATTTTCTAGGAACGTGAAAAAACTTGAGGTGAGAAAAAATCAGCCACGATGCGAAAAAATACATGAGGTGAAAAAACCGCGTGTTTGAGGCAGAAAAAGCTGTAAGGCAGAGAAAATACATGTTTGCAGCGGAAAAAAGCTGCAGCCGTTTGTTTGGGGGTACCTATCCAGTGTCAATGCAATTTTACAGACGACCTTGGTGTCAGCGATTCTAAGATTTCACGGCTCCGCTACCATATGAAAACACGAGCGCGGCGTGGCAGCTCTTTTTGTGAAAACACGAGAGCGGCGTGGCAGCTCTTTTTCACAGCTCGGACTTGAGCCAAACCACACAGGTTTGACAGCTCAGTCACTCTTCTTCTTAGAAGAGTCGTGCAGAGTAAAACGCGGTGACACTCAAACGTTCTCAAACTTCTCAAACTACTTCAAAAGAGTTCTCAAGCTTCAAAAACGTTCTTCCAGCTTCTCCAAATAAAACGTCTTCAGCTCAAACTCACAAATAACCTACAAAACTCCTACCAAATAAGTTCACAACATCAAGTTCCTAAGACATGGGTCAAACAACATCCAAAAACACCAAAAACCACAAAAACAAACGAAAATCCATCTCCAAGCTCTTCCATGCACAAACTGGTTCCATTTGGTTCCAAATTGGTTCCTACCTGGTTCCTATAGGTTCCTATGGGTTCTATAGTTCACAGATCGGTTCCTACAAACTTAAAATGGTTTCCTAACTGTTCACATGCACATGCATTGTTCCAAGATAGGTTTAAAGATGTTCAAGTAGGTTCAAGGTGGTTCAGTACACTGTACATCCTCTCACCAAACTTTCACACCCCTTCTTGGACAGTAGTGCTGTACACCGAAGTACCTATAGACTACCATACCGTTTGTAAGGCAACTAAGTTCTGAACCCACACAACTAAGTTCCAGACATCACCAACTAAGATCCATGCTCAACAACTAAGCTAGGAACTAGCGCACAGAAAACTCGAAATGGTCCTGTGTTTTAATAGTGCCCTCAGATAGATGGATGTTTTTCGAGAAACGAGTCTCTTTGGTTCCATCTTGTGATCATCATAGGGCAGTGGCAGCGGAACAAGGGAGACCAACAAACCATACCCCATAACCATCTTTCTGAGTAACCCACAACTTTGAAACTGAGTTCACAACTTCTGCACAAAGTTTTGTTTGAAAACGTTTGTCATTTGGAAACCTTGGTATTTGAAACTGTCTCACGTCTGTCATCATCATCTCATCTAAGAAAGGGGAACTGGTGCCAATGATCTCTCCTCTGGACACGATCTTGGCTGCCAGACTTTTGGGTATTGGGATAAACCCCCAAAGGTACCAAGCATCCACGCCTCTGGCCTGTGGTCTTGGGAACCTAAACCCCTCAATCTAGGATCATTCAAACACAATCCAACCAAACTGAAACAACGTTTCAAATCTGTTTTCCAAATGCTTGGCAACTGTTTCACGTCTCTTTGAACCTTGCCTTCTAAACCCTGTAACTTGGCAGTTGCAGACCTCTACAACTTCCCTGATTATCAGCCCAACTTTGTGTAACAAAGTCTTGGTAGCTGAGCTGAATGCATTGAGCGCTGAACAGTGGCAACAGTGCTAAGCATTCCACGTGGTATCCAAGAGTCCTAAAACTCTGGATTGGCTATGCTAAGCTCTGGACGTCCAGTTATGGATACCCTCCAAATCCAACAGGTTGTGCACTGGGGTTCAAACACTTCAGAAGATAAAGCCAAACCAACAGTGACCAACGATCCATGGAGAAGGTCCACAGCATGAGAACCACTGCAACACACAAGGACAGAACATTCAGGAAGAGTTCAACGACAGGTCAAGTTCAAGACAACTTCAACCAAGTTCCAAGAACATACAACAAACATGTTATGTTATGATCCTCAGCTGCAGGGGTATTTCATATGGCATTGCCATGTTTCTCATGACCCCTTGGCGGCTACATCATTGGATCATCGTTGTACCTTAGTTCAAGTTACTTACAACACGTTCAAATCAAGTGCAACAAGTTGCAAGACCATCCCAAAAACAGAGCAGTGAAAACTGTCAACAAGTTGAACTGCAAAACCATGACAACTGTGAAAACTGTTGCATACATCGTCCAATGAGTCCACATGTGTCCAACTGTATGCAAGTGACATCCAACTAATTACAAAAGAAAACAGCTGACATCAAATCCAAAACAGTGAAATGAACATCACATGAACTGACATCACAAGACATGAAAAATCCAAAACTGTTGCAACTGTCAAACACCTACAAAACCTATGCACAGCTTCTGCAAGATAGTTGGACGGCTTCTGCAAACAGAACTGGATACCTTGACAACGGTTTCCTACACAGCTTATGCAAGCAGCTCTGAACTGACAGCTTCTGTTGTTTCTTGGACAGCTTCTGCACTGAAAAACGTGGACATCAAGCAACACAATGCAAGCAAATGAAAAACAACTGATGCATTCAAGTTCAAAAGACTTGCAATCAAGTTCAAATGTTTCTTTTCCTCGAGTATGGCCGATGTCGCTCTCTGGCTCGGTCCTTACATGAGCATAAGCAGTAAAACATCATTGTACACGGACCCACAAGGTCCGACAATGCAGGCAAATCACAACGAACCAAAAACAACACAAAAACAACCCGACGACCCGCAAATCCCCCAGCCAGATTTGCGTTTCGCCACGAGGAAAAGCAAACCAGACACAAAAAAGGGGCCAGAGCCCAAACGCAAACACCCACAAAAAAGGATTTGCCTCCGGACGCAGCGGCTTGACCACTGCGTCTCGCACAAAAACATGCCAAAAACGAATTATCCACCACGACCTTCAGTGAAACATGGAAATCAACGCATCGTGCCTGCCTTCGTTAGCATCGATGCAGAGAACTGTACATGTTTGCGGGCCTACAAACTTGCCTCTCTCAGCGTCCTCTCAGATGTGCTCGTGCAGAAGGCCACAACGTAAAGAGCATCAATCGTCCGCTACTCTGTTGGAAAGAATGTCGCAGTGGTTATTGTAAAAAGCACCCCCCCGGCAGGGGGGGCATATGGAAGTGGCACACAGGAAGATTCGCAGAACAGTGAAAATCATCCATGCAGCCCATGCAAACCATAGTGTGCAGGGCCCCTAATTTCGTAGGGGAAATGTGCACACCTGAACAAGTACTCGAGCTCCGCCAGTGGTAATCTCTGGTTGCTGCAAGTTCGTTACACGGGCCAACCGCAGAACTGTTCAGGACATTTCAGGATGTCATCGTCCCTGAAAGACCTGCAGTGCATTGCGGTGTCGAAGCAGACGTCAGCAGTGTCATCCAAAAAAGGTACCACTCACCCGCAGAGTGGACTGACTGCAGAGTCACTGATTCGCGTCCACCAAAGAACGAACCATGCAGGCAGACTTATGCTGCTCACGGGCGCCCCAGGCTGTCCTACAGGGAGCACCACTGGATTGCTCCAATGAGACTCGCTGCAGCGCAGCCTGGTGCATGGCTCCGGCCGGTTACCTACAACCCCTCTCAGATATACACTACCGACCAGGCAAAGCCGCCAGACATCAGACACCCAAGAAAGTCGATTAGACAAAAACGAATTCAGGCCGAGATCCCACCCCCTGAGGAGGAGAGAGACAGGGGAAGAGAAGCCAAAAAAGGGGGTGCTGGGGGCGCCAAAATTCCCCAGGCCTTAGTCACCTTAGTAAGCGCAGCTTTTTCCTTGCTAAACTCTCAACATCTACCACCAAAGAATGCACACCAGAAAAATCTTCGCAACACGCTGAGCTCCAGACTTCTCTCGCCTAAGTGTAGGTAGGGGAGATAGCACAAGTGGGAAGAAAACGACAAGAGCCAAAGAACACACAAACACCACAAACAAACAGGAGGAAGGGAGGGCGCCGGGGAGGCAGAAGAGGACAGGAGCGGAGTATGCCACACATGCTGCAGAGAATGACGACAGTGTGGCTTATCGGTGTCCTATGTGAGCCCTGGATCATCCTAAGATGAATACCTCAGCACAGCAGTACATAGCACCACAACTACACATGCACCATGGTGTAGAGGGTAACACAAACCCCACACAGGGCCAAAGGCCTTTGCTGCCATGAGACAAGATGAAGCAAGGAAAACAATGCACCACAACACCCCAAGCAATAAAGCAAGGCAACCGGGCCGTCACATAGAGCAACCAGATACCCAGAGGGAGGGACCAGCACAGAACTGGGCCAGGACGCCACAAGGGACCAACCGAAGGGGGGAGGGACAAGGCCAAGGAGAAGACAACAGCAAAACGCAGGCAGAACCACCAACAAAACAACACAACACAGAGGAGCCACAGCACGAAAGGAACCAAAGCGAAGACCAACCGCAACCCGAGGGCAAGGAAAGCACGGCCCCAAAAACAAACGAGGTCAGGGGTCCAGGAGGGGGACAGGACCACAAAAGGCGAGCAAAAAGCCCCCCAAAAAGCAAAAGCAAAAGGGAGCAAATCACGAAACGGTGCCGGAGGGCAATTGGCACAGAAAACCCAACAGGTGCAAAAAGGACACGCCAATTCAGAGAGAGAAGAAATCCTCAAAAAAGGGGGAGGGGGGTCGCTACCTCATACTCCGTGTAATATATTCGAGGTTCTACACGGACTTCAATCTTCTGGATTATCTTAATTATATATATCTCTTAATATATACATATATATAAATACTTATCTATTATTCAAAACATCCAAGGCTTCTCAAAATCAAACTGTAGATTCTCGAAACGGATCGTCGCGCTCTGTTTAATTAATCTTCCTTTTTCGCTTGCTGGATTTATTTGTATCCGAAGCATCAACCAATCAATTTATTTGGTTGAAGATTTGGTTGAATTGACAGATGGATCTTAAACCCCCTGTCAATAAGAACAGCTCACATATTGTGAGGAGCGCCGAGTAGCATGCATGCTATAGTGACGACATGAAATAAAGCGAAGGTGACGACTCAGGAACTACGGCGGATGCAAGTCTCCTGGATGGAGGAACTCAGGCCGGATGCTTGAAACTACCGGAGGTTGTGGCAGGCTGAGATGGATATCACTAAACTGTACAAAACGAGCACAGCAGGTGAAGCCGATCCCAAAGGGTTGTATGGATCGAAGAGGATATAAAAGTATGAAAAAACACAACATTGGGTGATAGAACAAATAGGAAGCAAAACTCGAACAAAAATGATAAGGTGTGGGAAGGGTGGGTTTTTTAAAAGCATAAACGCATAATAAAAGCACCAGAAGATTGAAGTCAAGCTTGAACCAAAATGTTTCAAGTGGAAACAGATCTGAAAGTACCCTGTAAAACATAAACGAAACAAGTACGTTAAACGTTCTACACGGACTTCAATCTTCTGGATTATCTTAATTATATATATATATATATCTTAATACATACATATATATATATAAATACTTATCTATTATTCAAAACATCCAAGGCTTCTCAAAATCAAACTGTAGATTCTCGAAACGGATCGTCGCGCTCTGTTTAATTAATCTTCCTTTTTCGCTTGCTGGATTTATTTGTATCCGAAGCATCAACCAATCAATTTATTTGGTTGAAGATTTGGTTGAATTGACAGATGGATCTTAAACCCCTAAGAACAGCTATCTGGGAATTCAACTCGCCAAAGATACCCCAATTAACAAGTGAGGGAATTCCAGCAAGTGAGAAAAAGGAATTAAACATTTGGTAATGTCCAAGGAATGGAAGCTGCTTTCGGAATCAAGGTCGGAGATGTGCGTATGTGCCAAAGCTCAGTCAGAGGGATACGGATGCGATCTTTCAATTGAAAGGAATGAGGTGGTGATCCAGTTTGATCCCAACGGCTCAAATCATCTGCTAAAATGTTTTGGGAGCCCGGGATATGATTGACGTCGATTTCCATCCCCAACATAGCTGATAAAAGACACATTTTTCCAGAAATATTGAGAGTGGATATGTCATACTCCAAAGTTTATTGCTACCAGATTCTGCCCCGCTGTTGTCACTCAGACTCTTCAAGCAAATAGGCATGCGATGTGCAGGAAAGAATTTGGAAGTCACGAAAAGTAAAGCTATTTGGGCCAGTGTCTCGAAGGCAGAGATAGACCGTTGCATCTCGACATCCAGTTCTATGTCCAGTTGGGTAAAATCCGAATGTGAGTAGATCTCGGAAAACCAATAAACCTGACCCGTGGCGGATTTGACAAAGCCTCCAATTTCGCATGTACTGCCAGAAGCACATGCATCAGCTGCTGCTTCACCATCCCAATACTTTTTAGGGGTCAAAGGTTTCATGGGAGATAAACCTGTGACCCATTGAATGAAATGTTGTATAATTCGCAAGCTGGATGGAGACAAATGTCTTTTAGTAGATGCCGGATCACGAATCCGAAGCCAAATCCGTTTATTGGAGAGCGGAACTGTGGTCAAGTCAGATTTCTTTTTGACTGTATGATGGCGAACCGCAATCAAATGACCTCCAATTGGTAGCGCTGTCCCATGAGGGCGAGAAATAATATTTAAATTGTCATCCACATGACTTGAGAATTGACGCCAGTCACCATTGTCAATGCTGTAATGCGTCGCTGGAATGGAATAGAGATCATGATACCAGTGTCGAATCCATATACGCATATAGGGCCAGAGTTGAGTCAGCCATAGGGCTAGTCCAATCAGTTTTTCCAGGTTCCGCTTAGAAGTCCTGGAACTGCGTCCAATGGAATGCAGATAGCCCAAGAATTTGTCAATCTTTGTCATCGGTCTTTCAATAAAACCCGAGCGAAAATGAATTTTCCAGCCAATCCATTGTATACTGAAAGCAAGTTCACATTTCTGCCAGGATACCGGAATATTGGTGATCTGACAAATTAGACAAATCATCGTTGCCGAAATGGGCATTCCAAAAATTGATTGATGGAAGAGGAAGTCATCAACGTAAAGTAGGGCCACATGGGCCCACCAGAGCAAAAAATGGAAGAACCTCAGCATCCAGCCACCAAGTCTTGACCACCATGATGCCGAGAAGGTAGCCCCGAAAGGGGCTACTCTATAAAAATATAACTTATCTTGCAGTGTAAATCCGAGAAGGCCATGTTCTTCTTCACGTATACATATACGTTTGTGTGCCGCCTTGATGTCAAGCGAAAAGCCCATGTGATCCCCAGAGTAATTTCGGATCGGAAATGTACGGAGCACATCCTTAGCGGATGGGAGAGTACTTCTCTCCGGTATCACACAACGCCCGTTGAGGCCGCAAATGGTTTGGTCTAAAACTAATCGAAGAGGACGCCCATTGAATGGGCAATACCAAGCTTGCCCAGTGCGACTCCCAATGGGTATTGTTGCTGAGCATCCTGCAATGTACCTTCAAAAGGAAATACCCATCCTTTGTCTATTTCTTGTTGCACAAGCTGTCTGGTCAGCATAAGATCCTCTTCTGCGCTCTGCCAGTTTGTTAAATGCGCCGACAAAGGAGGCTCATCAACATCATCTTGAACGTTCAAAGGGAAGCAATTGCTCAAAGGAATATCATGTTGAAAACCAGTCCCCACGCCATCTATCAGTGATGGAAACAAAGCTTGGTCCGGGTCTTGCATAATCTTGCTAAGTCCATGCATGATGTGCAAACACATTGGCTGATGTTCCCTGATGCTCCAATCCGGGTTGATTCCCGATTCACGCAAAATTTTCCAGGTCATTGCGGAAAGGAGCGATGATGGTGTCTGCAAAAGGTGGGGATGAATGATCCGCCTGCGAAAAAAATTGTACCAGAAATTTGTCCAAACGATTATCCAAAATCCGTTGCACCCACTTTTGTCGAAGAGGACCGAAAAAGTCCTTGGCCACACGCTCGCCCAAACTCCAGTCTGGATTAGATGTGAAGCCGCCTCCATCTTCTTGCCCAAAAAGGTGGTTGATGAATAGTTTTCAATGGAGGAATTTGAGAGATATCGTCCCATTTCCAGTCGCGAGATGAGTGACCAACCAGAGGAGCAACTCTCGCCGCAAACGCCTTGGCTAACTCTTCAGGGTAGTAAGCGGTCTGTCTGCTTAAGTACTCACCTGTTGCGGACAAAGTTCCAACCAGGGACACATGGCTCCCTTGAGGGTGATTACAAAGGTGGCCCAATTCCGCAATTTTTTGCCAGCCACTGGCAAACATCCATTGTTTATACCAATTTTTGCCGTACGCACAAGCAGAGATGACCACGCACCAGGCTGAAATCAGAGTTAAAAAGGCTTTGACACAATCCTCCAACCAACTCATGGCTGAGGGGGGTTGCTCAAGGTGCGCATGACCCCCCGCTTGATATACCAATGTTAAGCAAGTGACACACCTGAAAAGCATCATATATGACTCTTGTACCTGAAGAAGTTCTTCACTTGTTAAGCCAGGGACGCCTTGTAAGGCATCTGGTGTCCTCAAAGCTTTGGGACCAGGTCGATGCAGTTTCAAACGAGAATAGTGAGCGCATGAAGGAGAAGCCGCTCCATATGCCACCTGTCCCGAAGAGCAGATCCTCAGGAGTTGCTCATAGCTTTGGTCGTTCAGCAAGTCCATCCTTGAATCCAGAAGTATGTCAAAGGCCAAAACATTACCCTGTTGTGCCAAAATGGCTGTACTGTAGAAAAAGCGCCGTGCAAAGATCTGCGGTCAGATCAAACGCTTCTTCAAAATTCCTACAGAACTACACAGGCGGACGCGTACGTCAACCACGCACACCAAACACAAGCGCAGAGCGTAAATTCCCAAACCTAATTAAACTAAAGCAATACCATGTCAAAAGGATTGTTTCTCCCTCGACTCCCACATGCTGACGTCAAGCTCCTTCTTTTCGCTCCAGACGCAACACGATCAGTCACAGGGAAACAGAAACACAACAAACAAAAGAACAAAACGAAGAAAGACGATGATGTGTGCCCTGTGTCGGTCTGTCTTATGTAAAGTTATGTGACACAGCAGCTCTTGTTCATTAAGTGAACTTCTGACACCAGTCCTTCGAGCCGATGTCAACTGGTAAACTCAATTCCAGGTTTCCAGTTAACAAACCTCAAGTTCTTCAAATAAAGGTTTGTTGAAACGATTCCAGCTGCTAGAAGTCTACAAAACTCAATTTCACTAGATGAATTCAAAATCATCGAAACACTTCCAAAAGTTCTCAAAATCAAACTGGTTCTCATCCAAACGTGAATAACCAGCTCACTAGTCATAAGCTGACTAACTTCTCAAGAACGAAGTGATTCACACAAGGTATCTGTACAACCTTCCTCTGAATACAAAACATAGTCAGAACACAAAGTTCTTTCTCCAAATCAGTTTTCCACATAGAGATAGCATCTCACAGCTTCCAACCTCAATGTAGAATAGAATGTTCTGTTCGACATTGCCAATGTAGGTCAGCCAAATACAGTTGTATCGCTGAAGTCTTTCGACCACTGTAATAGCCAATCCACAATGTAGACCAAAGTCGTCTCAAAACAAAGTCGTCCTCATAGAGATAACCAAAGTCGTCTCAGGAACGATGAAACGCACACCATAAGATCAAGTGTATGATCCATAGGTCACGATGACGATGATGTAGGTATTGTCCTCACAATACCGAAACATCTCATCACAAAACTTTCAGACAAATAAGATGTGCCAATGTGGCCATTGTCCTCACAATGCCAATGCATCTCAAGGTCCAAACTCAAAGTATAGTAGGTTCTCTCCATCAGATATTTCCAGCTTGCTTAAACTCTTCTCCGAGAGTTTCTAGCCGTGTTCTCATCACTGGGAGAGAATGAACTCTACAATGTTCAGTGTCCAGGAATGTCGTGGACACAAGAGGTAATCTCAATGCCAAACCAATGTAGGTATCTTCAGCTCAAGCAATAAGCTGTACCAGACTCAAGTCGAATCCAGAATAAGATGTAGAACTGATCAATATACCACAATCACTGGTCAACACTGATCAATGACATCATCCTGATGTCAGAAATGATAAGTCCGAAGACCAATAGAATATTGTGACACAGGATGGTCACATACAAGATTCCTTCCGCAATAAGTAGAGTGTTCTCTACCAATCTTCCATGACGCGATGAACTCTTGTAGTAGCCTTCCACGTATCCTCTGTGTACAAACTATACAAGAATGATGAATGGCATGTCGCTTCACCCTTAACCAAAGGGTGCTCCCATAGGGCGTCAAATTTCCATACCCCCTTTCGACATGACATCTCATCCACTCACATCACTGCCAGGTACGGATATCAATCAAATATCCGCAGAAAAATGTTCACGTTCCAGATCATATCCATGATCAAAAGATATCCAAAGAAGCACACGTCTTCCAAAACACAAGGTAGATGATAAAGCATCATCCAAAACTCATCTCGTTCGACTCATGCATAATGTCGTAACTTCCAAATTCAAAATCTTCTCTGTTGCGAAAACTAGATGTAAGAATACCAGACTCAGTCCAAAGACTCCTAAAGTCTTTCCAGTACTAAGCTCGTCTTCCAAAATCCAGTTCCTCGGATAAACCATAGCGTCGATAACGATGTATCTACAGTGCTGTTGTTTTCCTACAACAAACAAACAACAACAACAGAACAAAACAAAACAAACACACACACACACGAGACCCAAGACGAAACCTAACGTCGCACGATCGGAGTCAACGCGAAAACAAAGGCCAACTGTTTCAGCTAATCCGCACCTTCGTGTAGAAGGTAGGCGTATGAAAAGAAAACGCAAGTGAAGTAATATCACTCATGCAACTCATCTCAAATTCAAAGCAAGTGAAGTACAGTTCGCAGTCACTGCACAACAAATTCAAAATGTTCTGAATGAAAATCTTTCACAGTCAGGGTCAGGACTAGCTAAGATTGGCACGGAATGAGGAAGCGGTGAGGGACATTTTGACAAAACATCTCTCGCAGCTTCATCATCGCATAGATCGCCGTCCCCCTTTCAACGTCTGATCCATCCTAAAGATCTCGGAGGTGTGGTATGTCTTGTTTGAGTCTATATCATGACATGAGGGTGCAATATGTCTGCAATCATGGCATCAGATTCCCCGGAAGATTTTCCTTTTCTTAAACTCAGATTCCGCCTGAGTTTCTTCCCAGGTTCTCATCATGTGCCATGACAACACAATCATACAAAATGTTTGTGAAAACACTCACAACATCAAGTTCAATGTTTCAATCAACAAAACTCAAGACATGAAAAATACCGCAATCAAGCCAAACAAGAACAACTTCAACTTTTCTTCATGATGTCTCCCTCAGATCTGTCAGCAACTCCAAGTTCTGAACGCCTTCACGAACGTTGCTCTCGCTATCGTCATTGGGAGACATATGACAACAAAACGAACCTCAAACAACTAACAAAACCAATATGCAGACAAAATTGTGTCTACTGCGTCAATCAGCGTGTCTCGCCCCCTTTTAAACTCAAGCTTGGTACCGGTGCTCAACCATATCGTCCTTTCTGAAAACAACAAGTGAACCTCGAGTTGACAAAATCAACTATTCTCTTGTCGTCACACCAGGCGAATTCCGGTGCCTTTGGCACTTTGATCAGGTATAGATATCAGGGGTATACCCTACGGTATTCCCGTGTCCCCTGTATCTGCATATACCCTAAAGGGGAGAACGCTGCCGTCCCCGTCAAAGGATCGTGACGTGGTGTGGGTGAAACAGATCTAACACGCCCCGTGACCTCCTCGATCACCTGACAAGGTGGGGATTTAATGTCTTTCACCTCCAGAGCCAGGGGATAGCTCATTGGTACTTCTCCCATCCTTGCCGGGCTATAACCCGCGAACTTCACCGTCGGCAACGTCGGCGGTGCTGGGATCACAGGTCTTGGTGGCACTGCCGGTGGAGGCGGGAGGTGCCCAGAGCTCAAACTCGCGCCAGGTGCCGGCGTCATAGGTGCCAATGGTGGACTGCTCTGTGACATGCCAGGATGTCCCATGGGTGGCTGCGGAGGATCATATGCTGGAGCTGCCTCTGGCGGCGGTGTCCCCTTTTCAATCCTCTCAGCAACCAACTTCATATTTTCTTGTAGCTTGTCCATCGATTCGAAAAGCTGGGTCATCACATCCTGCAAGGATTGGTCGCGTTCCATGCGGCCTTTCTTGTTATCCTTGAGCACGTCTGCCATAGAGACGTCCAGCGCCCACTCCAGGTGCTTTTTCAATTTGTTATATTCACCCACGACCGCACCCACGCGGCTGGTGTTGTGGTTCACACCAGCAGCCAATGATTCTGATGCCCGTGCCATGTTGTTGACTGCCGCTCCCACGGCCTCTAGGCTTCGGCAAAGGTCCTGCTGAAGAGTATGTGTACTCTTGATGAGGGTCTCAAGTTTGTCCGTCGACCCTTTCAGCGCAGCGACCATCGAAGTGATTCCCACGGCCAAGCCCGTGGTAGAACTCAACAGGTCTGTGGCATCACCATGATCAAGTGGCTCATGCATTCTCAACCTTGGAGATCTCGATCTATCGTCATCTCTTCCAGCATCTCCTTCCTCTTTGTCTTCCTTGTCATCTCCATGCATATGAGCAGTGTCCTGCTCTTTCTCTTTCTCGGAATCCGTCTCAGCAGCTCCTGCTTGTGCCGACAGCGCTGGATTCTCAGACACGGGAAACTCTCCCTCTGCTGCTGGAACTGCCGGGGCTGCTGGAGCTGGCACGTTCGCTGCCATGAATCGTTCGAGTCTCCTAGACAAGGCCTGATGCACTCGTTGGGATAAGCCGGGGCCCAAATACAGCTTGGGCATAATCTGCAATCAAACTCGACAATCCCTCTAATGACAATGCAGGTTACAACTCAGCCATTTCATGCCATGCCAAGCACAAACTCTCTCTTGCTCATCCTAAGGTGCGTGACGCACACCTTAACAGATGATTCACACTTCCGACAAAGATCACTCACTACTACCCCAAGATGCGTGCCGCACATCTTGACAGGTAATATGTGATCGACCAAACTTCAATGTCTCAGACAAAAACAAAATAGTGCAAACTTGTGGCAAACCGCAAACTCAATCCAAATCCAACTGCCAATGCATGCACAACTCTTCACAAAACTGCAAAACAGATCACCGTGGTTTCCGTGCACATGAAACCCATAGACATGTCATGCAGAAAAATGAAAAACTCATGCAAAGCTCGTGACAGCTGACCGAAAACCACACAAACTGAGTTCCACAAGTCCAAGTTCCGTCCAGTCCGAAATCGTCCAAAACTCTGAAGTTCCAAGACATCCCAAAATTGTCATTTCACTCCAATCTCAGCTTGACAGCTCTTTCACCACAGCTTTTGCATTTCTCCTCGCAGCTATCGTCGGCTTCCAAGCCTAGCACTACCACCCGGCCTGGAACCATTGCAAAAACCTATACATTGGGAGGATATTTCCTCTGTACTCAGACGATCTGGTGAGCGTCCGCGGCAAACTTGTATAATAAGTTGCCATTCTGGTCAAACTCCATAGCCTTCATCGTGCCCTGCCAACGGTATTCGTTGGGTTTATATTTCAGAAGGATCCCCGCCTCGGCCTTTTGGAGATAGCCACTGGCAGTCAGTTCGACCTCGACAAGGACATAATCCTTGGCACAGAACTCACCTTTGGGACCTTCCGGTGTCCAATCATTGAAGTACTGCGCACGCTCAACGGCAGCAATCGGGTCTTTTCGTAGTCCGAACCTTTTGGAATATTCGTCAGGCTGAATCTCCTTGCCATTGTTCAAGTCCTCAAACTGCTTAGGAGTCAGAGCCAACCAAAGACGAATGGATTCCATTGCCATTGATGCCAAAGGATCTCAAAGCGATCGTGAGGGCAGCTGAAATGCAAAAACACTGAGCCAAAGTTGTCTTATAGTAAAACAGCAACGATGGAATGAAACCTCTACAAACATGAGAAGTCCAGACAAAATGTCACGTCAAGTCCAGCATAATAGACAGCTCCATACTTCGTCTCTCACTTAGACAGCATGTCGAGCCACAAACTGACATCACATTTACATTCATTTCAGTCAGTTTCACGTTTTGGAACCTATGCGCAAGTCGTAATCGCCCCTGCCGTCCAGTTCCCTTTGTCTCTTTCTCTCTTACTTAATCTGTTCTCTGAGCCTATGCACGTCTGCACTCTAGCTCATGTGTGAACCTTGCAACGTCTTGCAATCTGGTCCACGTTTTGACTTTCTACAACTTCTCTTTTCCTTTCGGAACCTATGCAAGTCGTAATCGCCCCTGCCGTCCAGTTCCCTATGGACCTATGCAGCGCCTCTGCCATCCAGCCCATTTCTTTTCTTTTTGTTGTAAGTCAAAACTCTTCAATTCAAAAAAATGCAAATCTCAAATCCCAAATTCCCTCTCTTGCTTTTCACTCTGAGCAACACGCAAACGCACAAACTACACTACCGTTCTACTTCCCTCTCTCAGGATCCTCTGCAAAGCTCCAATGCTGTAAATCTCGTGAAACTCCATGCCAGCTTTCTGGTAGTACAAGATGTCCACTCAACATGGCCCAAGGTTCGCAAAGGAAACCCTCCAGGGTCGATCAACATCACAAGCATCTTGTTCTCAACTACATTTCTACCAAATGAAGTGCCATAACCAACGTAGGCAAACCACACTGGCAATCATTGCTATAAAGACCATAGAGCTCGTCTCACAGTCAAAATTGGCTTGCAGAAATCTCCGTGCTCGTCCATCCATCTAGAGAGGTACGGTACGACTGCTCTAAGCCAAAAGGGAATACTTGCATTCAAGTTGTCTTCACACAAAGTCCAGTCAGTCTGACAACAACTCCAGAGTACCTACCTGTCTCAGGGTTCAATGTACCTTCTCTGCATCTGTCCCAGGTTTCACAAACGACTGCAACAATCCAAGGAACGTAAGTCATACCTGACCTGCCTGCGACACTGCACAACTGTTCAAATTCCGGTCAAAGAAACATGAAAACAAACTCACAACAAAGTTTCCGGTTTCGTTTTAAAATACAGTTCAAAACAGTTTCCACTACCTACACAGTTCAGGTCGTTTCCAATGACTCACTGCATGTCCCAATCAAACGCAATCACAACTGCAGTTCAAACCAGGGATGCTACCTGATGCATCTGAGAAATCAAATCAACGTTCCCAAACAGGCAAACACAGTTCACTCTCACTCCGTTGTCAACCAACAGTCTCAACACCAAGTTCCACTGTGCCTTCAGTGCCATGACGGTTCCTATTTCTCTCTCTCTCAACACTCCAGTACCTATACTGCCAGGCAAACGACAATGCTTCAGGCTTCAATCTCAAGGTCACCAGTCAGTGCAAACGTCCGTCAAGCTCCACTGTTCCTGCACACTACTGAACCTCAGGTGTCCAACTATTCACGCATTACATTACAAATGTGGCAACTAAACCAAGGTCACTGACAAAGCAAACTCGACCCTCCAGGCTCTCATGCCAACGTTTCTCAAATCTGTGGCAACTAAACCAAGGTCACCGACCTTTCCGGGTTCTCATGCCAATCTTTCTCAATTGGTGTGGCAACTAAACCAAGGTCACCGACCTTTCCGGGTTCTCATGCCAATCTTTCTCAAATCTGTGGCAACTAAACCAAGGTCACCGACCTTTCCGGGTTCTCATGCCAATCTTTCTCTCTCTACAACTGTCACCTCCAGGCATGACGCCAGGCTCAGTAGCACCACGCACTGTGCACTCCGTGCGTCCAGGATCAACTACAAACTGACCAACCTGTCGAGATGTTATTCTTTCTTATTTTTCTATTATGGACCTATGCAGCACCCTGCCGTCCAGCCCATCTCTTTTCCAGTTCTTTCAAATGCTTTCTAGTGATTCTCCAGGCACTCTCTCTCTCTCTCTCTCTTTGCCAAAATCACCAAGCTTCCTAGTGACTCTCCAGGCTCTCTCTCTCTTTCTTGCCAAAGTCACTACAACTCTTACACAACAAAACTGTAAAGCTCACACTCAGCACAGGCGTTGTCACCTATTTTCCACGCTTATCACTACTGCCAGGAACCCTACCTATCGTCTACATCTGGCAAATCTATCACGCAGCAATGGGTCACAGGTATTTCAACCTTGCAATGACCTGTGGTACCTACCCAAGATATGCTCACGCATCTCACAAATCTGCCTCTGCATTTCGGTTTCCAACTCTCTGAGATGATCACGGAACATTGTCATGATGTCTCGTTGGTTCGCATTCAGACGAACATCTTCAAGCAACGGCAAAAGC
The DNA here is from genome assembly GCA_947184155.2 of Cladocopium goreaui. Classification (NCBI taxonomy): domain Eukaryota; class Dinophyceae; order Suessiales; family Symbiodiniaceae; genus Cladocopium; species Cladocopium goreaui. The sequence goes on from CAMXCT020002385.1 coordinate 78,056, forward strand.
CATTCCATGAGAACAATCAGAGTCTGTACCAGTCTCAAGACGCTGGTCACCCTCTCTAAGCCGATAATCCATTCAATGTAACGTTCCTCCATTGCTTCACGTAATGGCCGGTTCTCACGGCGGTTGTCCATTCCTAGTACAGATGGTATGGCGACACTTTTCTCTTGAGCTCAAACGCCTCGGTTCCACTCACACTCCAGTGGTTTCTCAACTTTTACTTTCACAGACTTCTAGGCCAGTTGTCGGAGTCTCTACTGTCCAAACACTCCACTTGTGTCTCCAGGACCTACTCCCAACCTCAGCCTATCGAGATATTCTCAATGCTCATCTCCAGGCAAGTTGTCGGAGTCTTCACTGTCCAAACACCTCACTTGTGTCTCCAGGACTTACTCCCAACCTCAGCCTGTCGAGATATCCTAAGCATACCAAAACATGTCATCTCTGGCAATCAATTGACAAGTCAACTCCAACCAATGACCTCACAGCCAACATGCCAAAAGTGAAACAAAACACACATCACCTAAATCAAGAATACTCAAGCTCTTCGATGCCCTTGACTTTACATCAGCAATGTACCAACCAGTGTCGACTGCAAATCCTCAGTATAAGCTCAACACAGACCTAGCGCTAAAATCCAGGAGCTCAATACAAACGATCTCAGCTTCACCTTAGATGGTGTCCTTAGTACACTGCAACAAGGGTCAGCGGAGAATGGTGTGGGTAGCTCCGTAGAGCTCCGCTACCATGTAGAAAAAGCGCCGTGCACAGATCTGCGGTCAGATCAAACGCTTCTTCAAAATTCCTACAGAACTACGCAGGCGGACGCGTACGTCAACCACGCACACCAAACACAAGCGCAGAGCGTAAATTCCCAAACCTAATTAAACTAAAGCAATACCATGTCAAAAGGATTGTTTCTCCCTCGACTCCCACATGCTGACGTCAAGCTCCTTCTTTTCGCTCCAGACGCAACACGATCAGTCACAGGGAAACAGAAACACAACAAACAAAAGAACAAAACGAAGAAAGACGATGATGTGTTCCCTGTGTCGGTCTGTCTTATGTCAAGTTATGTGACACAGCAGCTCTTGTTCATTAAATGAACTTCTGACACCAGTCCTTCGAGCCGATGTCTCAACTGGTAAACTCAATTCCAGGTTTCCAGTTAACAAACCTCAAGTTCTTCAAATAAAGGTTTGTTGAAACTATTCCAGCTGCTAGAAGTCTACAAAACTCAATTTCACTAGATGAATTCAAAATCATCGAAACACTTCCAAAAGTTCTCAAAATCAAACTGGTTCTCATCCAAACGTGAATAACCAGCTCACTAGTCATAAGCTGACTAACTTCTCAAGAACGAAGTGATTCACACAAGGTATCTGTACAACCTTCCTCTGAATACAAAACATAGTCAGAACACAAAGTTCTTTCTCCAAATCAGTTTTCCACATAGAGATAGCATCTCACAGCTTCCAACCTCAATGTAGAATAGAATGTTCTGTTCGACATTGTCAATGTAGGTCAGCCAAATACAGTTGTATCGCTGAAGTCTTTCGACCACTGTAATAGCCAATCCACAATGTAGACCAAAGTCGTCTCAAAACAAAGTCGTCCTCATAGAGATAACCAAAGTCGTCTCAGGAACGATGAAACGCACACCATAAGATCAAGTGTATGATCCATAGGTCACGATGACGATGATGTAGGTATTGTCCTCACAATACCGAAACATCTCATCACAAAACTTTCAGACAAATAAAATGCGCCAATGTGGCCATTGTCCTCACAATGCCAATGCATCTCAAGGTCCAAACTCAAAGTATAGTAGGTTCTCTCCATCAGATATTTCCAGCTTGCTTAAACTCTTCTCCGAGAGTTTCTAGCTGTGTTCTCATCACTGGGAGAGAATGAACTCTACAATGTTCAGTGTCCAGGAATGTCGTGGACACAAGAGGTAATCTCAATGCCAAACCAAGTAGGTATCTTCAGCTCAAGCAATAAGCTGTACCAGACTCAAGTCAAATCCAGAATAAGATGTAGAACTGATCAATATACCTTTTTTTTCCGTCTAACGCCTTCATGGCTTCCGCCAGGTCGTTCAACATGTTTCAGAGCATGTTGCAATTGGGATTAATGAATTAATTGCGTCACGCAAAGGCCGTAGCTGTAGTAGCCGCAAAAGTAAACTGGTGGAGGACCGACACAAAGTCCTATGCACTGTCACGTTCATCCAGAGAACCAAGCAAAACAACACACAAGAACAAACACAAACAAAAAACCAAACAAAAAACAACACAAAACACAATCACTGGTCAACACTGATCAATGACATCATCCTGATGTCAGAAATGATAAGTCCGAAGACCAATAGAATATTGTGACACAGGATGGTCACATACAAGATTCCTTCCGCAATAAGTAGAGTGTTCTCTACCAATCTTCCATGACGCGATGAACTCTTGCAGTAGCCTTCCACGTATCCTCTGTGTACAAACTACACAAGAATGATGAATGGCATGTCGCTTCACCCTTAACCAAAGGGTGCTCCCATAGGGCGTCAAATTTCCATATGTACTCAAAGGCCTTGTAGCTCCCGAGAAATATCTAAAAATATCTTGCCGTCACCTGTGTGAAACATTGGAGGAGATGGTGAAAGAACCGTTGGTGAGACCTGTGAAACTGTTGCATCCCCTGTTGCAGTGAAACTGGGGCCTCCCGAGCATCTTTCAAAGATTCAGACGGAGGGTCTAGCGCTGCATTCGTAGGGATATCTGATCCTGTCATCATTGCAACTTCCTGCACTTCCGGTTCCTGCGGTGCAATTCAGTGTGATGTGTTTTGATGCTGAAGGGCGCCATGCTCAAGGCCGCACGCTTGGCCGTTGACCGGATATCCGTAGCCTTTGGCTCAAGGCTGTATCGGCTCAAACCCCGTGGGACTGGGTAACCTGATTTTAACTCAAGGGGCAAACATCCATCTTGGGTGATTTGCGTGAGTTAATTTTGGGGGCACCAGTATAAAGGGGCTAGGGTAGTACTGCCGTAGGAAGAGCACAAAGGTGCCCGTCAACCTGTTTTTGTTTAGAAGAGAATAAGGGAGGGGGGGGTTTATCTTAGTTTTGTTTGTTTAAGATCTACCTTCTCGTTTTTGACTTACTTGCTTTCATCCGTTGAACACACCTGTTTTGAACCCCATTTGTTTAAGGACTCCTGGGGTACCCAGTGTAGTTCTTTTACTTGTGATCTTGTTGGTTATATTGACAAGGCTCACTGGGGTACTCAGTGTAGTCTTTTTTATTTGTTCTTGTTATCGTCTTGCTCTGCCCAGTTTGCCCTTCTGGCCTGCCTCTGTGTTGTCACTGTACCCAGGGGTACTCTGGGTTATAGTCGACAACATGAACAGCAACCCTCATGAAACTGTTGAACAGCATGCCATTGAGCTGGTGTCGAGTCTTTTTTCCTTCCAACGCCTTCATGGCTTCCGCCAGGTCGTTCAACATGTTTGAGAGCATGTTGCAATTAGGATTAAAAGCTTAATTAAGTCACGCAAAGGCCATTCCTGTAGCGGCCGCAAAAGTAAACTGGTGGAGGACCGATACATAGTCCTATGGCTGTCACGCTCAGCAAGAAAACCCGGAAAAACACCAAGAAACAAAACAACAAACAAAAACCGAAACAAACAACCAAAAAACCACCCACACCAAAGAGCGGTGACGTGACCAGTACCAGTTTATGGGTGAAAAGATCCATAAAAGCAGGAGGTGATAACTTAGTATCATCTCGAAACATGCATAATGACATCTTGTGTGCCATATAGATGCAGGCCCATAAAAATAAGCAACAACGAGACCAACCCCAAAATCACAATGGGCCACTCCAGCGGGTGCAGGAAGCAACAAAGCTCAATGCGGAAACCAGGGATCCCCCCAGCCAGGATCCCCGAGATCACAAAGAGCAGCCTTCACGGCATGACATTCACCCTGACTTTTTTTTTCCTCCGATTTGGCCGATCGCACTAGGCACGGTCCTTACAATTGCGTAAGCGGTGAGAAGCAGTAAAGTATAGGACACGTGTGGTCCAAAAACTCTGGCAAATCATCACTAAAAACAAACAAAACAAAACAAAAAACGCAACCAAAAACGACCCGCAAATCCCCCAGCCAGATTTGCGTTTCGCCACAAAGCAAAACAGCGAAGCAACAAAGAAAGGGGCAGGGCCCAACAAAAAACCAAACCAAAACATGAGATTTGCCTTGGATACAGTGACCTAAGCCACTGTATCATCCTCAAAAACATGCAAACTAATTAATTGCGGCAGTGCATAGAGTATAGTACACGATCGTCCAGACTGTCTTACCTGAGAAGAGAGAAACGAATCCAATTTGCAGGCAGACTGATGTGTAACACGACAAAGGCCGCCTGTATGGACTTCTTGTCAATAGCAACTTCGCATCGCTGCTGTCCACTCTGTATCGTTCAGCGTATGCACGGCAGTCTGTTCCTGTCAATATGCACCACCGCAAGGGATTGTAATCTATTTCCCCCCCTAGGTGGGGAGGAGAGCACTGGACAGCCTGCAAAATGGGGTGAGCACTCGCAGGAACCGTCAGAGCGCAATGGGCCCAAGACCCTAAGACCATGGGTAAAAAGGTGGCTATAGGCCTGCCCGGCACAATACGGCCATGACAGACTGATGAAACTTCCGACCATAGCATGGGCTCGTGAGCACTTCCAGTATGATACTGCCGCTATGTATGCAAAAGTCGCATTCGCATTGCTGTCAAACTCGTTCCCCTAAACTATGGAGGTTGAAGTGGTTCACTGCGTCAGCACCAGGTCTCACACAGGAGTCACTAGGCGTCATCGTCCCAGCAAGTCCTGCAGAGAGGACCAGATGCACCGTATGTTAGCTGTGTTTTCCAGACGAGGCCACTCTCTCCCACCGAGTGGGCCATTGCCAGGGCAGTACAGAACATCCGCACAACGAACCATGTGGGCAGGCTTTGCTGCACTCGGGCGCTCCAGACTGAACAGCAGGAAGCACAACTGGACAGCGCCAGTAGAGCTCACTGCAGTGCAGCCTAGTCCATGGCTCTACCGGGAATCTACCGCCCCTCTCGGAAAAACCGCAGAAACAGAACAGAGCGAGAAGGGCCCCCCCCAATACAGCCAAAGAAAGAGCCACAAGACTCACCACACCAAACAACAAACGAATTCAAAGGGGAAACAAGGAGAGGGGGGGACGGTGACAAAAACGCCCCACCTCGGACAAATCCTTAGTCACTACCAAATGAGTATGATGTAGCAAAGGTGAAACGAAAAGTTATGATGTAGAGCGGTAACCTCGGTATCCAGGCAACAGGTGAAGCAAAACGACAAAAAGCCAACCAAAAGAAAACTGCCATCATGGGGGGAAGCACTAAGGGGGGAGCGGCCAAAGCATAACACACACAACGCCACAAGCCACACAGAGAAAGCGAGGAGAGGAGCCAGGAGGCAGCAGAGGACAGAGTGAGAAAGGACACACACGCACTAGAAGGGGTACGACAGTGCCTTAGCGGAGTCCAAAAAGGGGCCAAGGATCATACAATGATGAATACCTCAGTGAGGGAGCACACAGCACCCAACAACACATGAAGCATGGTGTAGAGGGAAAGATCCCCACACAGGGCCAAAGGCCTTTGTTGCCATGAGACATGATGAGGAGGGGAGACAATGCGCAACAAACACTCCACGCACAGAGGCAAGGCAACCAGGCCGTCGCCGGAAGCAACGATACCCAGAGGGAGGAACCAGTAAAACCTGGGCCAAGGCGCCAAAGAGGACCATCCGAGGGGGAGGGAGGGCCACGTCAGGCATGGAACAGGCAACAAAAACCAGAACAAGATAACAAGGCACCAACACCTACTGTAGCTCAGCTAAGGGCAAAACCTAGGGATTAGTCACCGAATTCAGATACCTTAACTAGTGGGAGGGGTGGGAAAGTGGGTGTCTCGTCAAGACTAAGTCTGGGGAGAATAACAACAGTTTCCTTACCCATCGATGATAGTCAGGCAAAGGCTGCGAGAGCGTGCGCTCGTGCAATAGGCTTCATGGTGGAGGCGACCTTAGTATAGTCTAAGCTCTACAACACATTCTGAAAACTAGTGCAAAGAGAAATCGTGCTGCCCGATCTATTATGCCTAAGTTGGCACTCACACACAACTACAAATGCGGCTACCAACTGTTGAGAGATCTGAGTAGGTAGGGGGGCCAGGCATGTACAGCATCATGAACCTAACAATTATAAATGAGGGAGAGCTGTGTCCCCTACTGCATACCAGTGCACCTGTCACGTCTTTGGACAGACACACCAGTATGGACAGTAACCTTAAGTAGACATGACGACGGGACCACTAGAGATTTAGGTCAGCTCCCACCACCATTGTTGATGAAACAAAGGCCGAATACTGTGTGAGGGAGCAATGGGGAGTGAAACCGAAATACGACAAAAGAGGAAGGGGGGGAAGGGGTGGACACAAAAAGGGTATAAGTGGTGCGAGCAGGGGTGAGCTTGGGATCATGTCATACCTCTCGTGAAATGTTCCAAATAATGTTTTTTATCAGATTTGATAGTGTCGTTCCATTCGTTGGTGAGTCCAAACGAAACTGGGTTCACTCCTTGCTGAGCAATAGCACGCTGATGAAGCGCTCGGATTGCCCTTTGATGTTCGTCCAGATCTTCAGGAGAGACTCTCTTGCGGACTTTCCTGTCCGGGAAATTTCGTTCCCGCAGGTTGGTTTGCAAGGCATGTCCCGCTACATAAACTGCAGGTTGCTGGAATAAAACTCGCTCTGCAAATCTGTGGAGATGCACTGTCCACTCAGCAAACATATGGCTGTGTGACAGTTGATTCCTGAGTCGCGCTTCTGTTTGATGAAGGCTTCCATTGGTATGCCACAATCGCAACAGACTGTAGTTGGAAGACCAATCAAGTGGGCACAGTGTGGCTGTTTCTTTCCACTTTTCAGGTGTAAGCCCAACTTGAGAGGGTATGATCACTTCCAGAGTAGTGCGATTCGGTCCCAACGGTTGAAGACCTCGCATCATGTATGGTTCAACGAGCCCTGTGGTATATCTATGGATGAGCTCCTGGAAACATCCAGCCATTTGAAAGTCTTCATCCAGTCCAAGGCGAAAACCAGGCATGTTTTTGGCAGCAAATTTAACTGCCTGGAGTAGCTGCTTTGTTCCCTCCACTGGAGTCTCGTCACAGGAACGTTTCGGGCACGTGATGTTGATTTCTTGTGGTTTCTGCGCATTTTCAGGAGCATTCTCGAGAAGTTTGGGAGCAATTTTGCTGGCCCAGCTAGCCGGGAACCATGCCAGTAGGGCAGAGGCACCACTCGTAAGGTCCACTAACCCAGTAGTGCGTCGATGAGGCCGATCTGTGACCAGGACTTTAACTGGGCCACTCGGCGCTCGACTTCGATTCTGGCGTCGTTTTGCAGAATACTGGAAAGATGCATTTGCAACATATGCAAATGCATGTGGAAGTGGAGGAGTTTATTTTCGTTTTGCTTCAGCTGGAATTTGGAATATGATACTCTGGAAGTGAAGTGCATGCTGCATGCGCTCAATGGCTCAAGCATGTTGCACGACAGAATAAAAGAGAAACAAAGACAACACTGCACAGTGGCCGACAGAGCCAGGACAAGTTACCTTTGCTTGTTTTGTGTGTTGCGAGAAAAAGGTGAGAGCGAGGTCAAGTGAGAATTTGTGAGTTTTCGACTTGCGTGTGTTTGCAAGTTTATTCATCGGCATCGCCGCTTAGGCTCGGACCCCAACGCGTAGGATTGGCGTTTGCGAGCGGCGCGGCTAGTGGTTGTAAGCCTGAATTTTCGCATGGTAGCGGAGCTTCGGCTCACGCGTAGGACGCGAGTAAGATGATCCAGGGAGGAGGTAATTCAGGAGCTGAGATGCAACCACCAGGATTAGGAATGCCGATGCCACCAGGTTCGCCGACTAGGCTAGAAGCAGGTCAAGCGAATGGTGCTGAAGCGACTTCGCCAACCGGTAATGTAAATGCAGGTGCCCCAGGTCAGGCAGGAGTAGGAATTCTAGGCGCGACAGCTGGGAACTTAGTTGGTGCCGGGACCTTAGTTGCTGGTCCGTCAATGCTGCCGATGACAGGGGGGTATGGTCCTGAAAGGAGACAAGGAGGTCTCATGGATCCAAGAAACTACGGAATGTATGGCCAAAGTAGCCCAAGGAATGTGAGTTTGAATGGACAAAGTTTCCAAGGTGTGACAGGTTGCACAGGTTGTGGGTTTCAACAAGGTGCATGTCAAGGTTTTAGTGGATGCACGGGCTGTGGAGTTCAGCAGGGTGCATGCCAAGGTTTTCAACAAGGATGTCAAGGATTTCAAGGTTGCACAGGCTGTGGAGTTCAGCAAGGTGCATGTTTAGGAACTGCATGTTCAGGTCAAGGCTGTGGTCAAGGAATGCCATGTGTTTCAGGTCAAGGACAGAACTTGAGTCAAGGTCTAGGTCAGGTAGGACTGGAACGACAAGGACTGACAGGTTGTCAAGGACCGAATGTTGGCGGTGTGACACCACAGAATGAACGAATGCAGGAAATCCTTAGGATGACGCAAGGTTTGGACCCCATGCAGGTACTGAGGTTGAGACAGGCATTAGGAGAGCAAGTGAACCAAGTGAGGGGTGTGCCTGAGTTGTTTGGTCAAAGGGATGGTATGTTCCCAAATGGATACAATCCAATGCACGTAGGAACCAATGGGGATGGCACGTTAGACGTTTTTGCACGCTCAGAAAAATGGATAGGTAATCCACCAACACCCGAGACAGCGAAATGGAGCAACAGAGAGCTCGAAATCTTGGGGTGGTCAACCTACATAGGAGATTTAGTAGCGTGGTCTATGCAAGCATCCCTGGAGTTCGGTTCAGAGATAGAGCAGGCGTGCAGATGGCCAGCAGCTTTGCAATGGCAAGAATTGAGTCCTGCACAGCGAGCCCGAAGCAGGAGCCTGATGGCAATTTTGAAAGCTGCTTTCAATGGACACCCTCGGACTGTGACGTTAATTAATGCCTACTCAGAAGGGGTCAACCTGTTGAGTTCAGATGTTGGAGTAAACCCTGATTTGCAGAGTTCAAATGGGTTTGAATTGATAAGACAACTCACCATGGAATACAGTTTGAGAACCCGCAGTGAAGCATTGAGTTTTCGCACGGCCCTTGCGCATAAGAGTTTCAGTTTGTATGCCAGTGAGACAAGCCCAAGCACTGTTGTGACGGACACCATCCGGAACATCGACTATGAGAATGCACGCTATGGCAAGCTCTTGGGTACTCTTGCAAGTTCAATTGATGCCACTGGGCTGCAAGTTGCAGAGGCAGACTTAGTTGCAGTGTTGTTGAGGTCACTGCCTGAAAGTGTCAGAACGTTTTGTCTGCATCATACCAGTGGGGAGACGTACCAAAGTTTTAGAGCTGCAGCGTTGAGATGGGAACAGCAACAAAGGGCTTTTGCAGAATTCCAACCCAAGAAACAGTTGTACCAGCTAGGGGATGAGTCTGAAAGTGCAGCGGAGTACTATGACATGACAACTAGCGATGGTAATGGGGATTGGAATTTGGATGCAGTAGGAAACTCAGGGCATAGGTGCACGAAATGCGGGAGTAGGAAGCATGGTGCAAGCATGTGTGATGCTGATTTGACAAAAGTGCGTTGTTTCAAGTGCCAGAAATTTGGTCACATCTCGGCCAACTGCCCAGACAAGAGTGTAAAGGGCAAGGGCGACGGGAAAGGGGTGATCAAAGGCAAAGGAAAGACAAAAGGAAAGAGCAAAGGCAAGGCAAAAGGTAAAGGTTTTGGAAAGAAAGGAAAAATGAATGAACTCGGTTATGCAGAAGAAACCGATGGTATGGATGAATGGTATCAAGATGATGGGTCATGGTGGAGTGACCAAACGTGGCTGCAAGCGTCACAGGTGTGGAATGAAACCTGGAGTGACTGGAATGAGGGTTGGACAGCTGACTGGACTGACGGACAATGGACAGAGGATTGGACCTGGACTGGTCAAGAATCCCAGCAAGAATATGCAAGCAGTAGTCAGCGACCCGAGAACAGTGAAATTCAGTCATTGGTTTTGAGCCCCTTAATTGGAAGAATTTTTGGGGAAATTTCCACCGGTTTAGTTTTGCAAGAGGCAATGGATGAGCTTGGCAGCAGTAACAGTCATAGCTCTTGGGGAGACAGTGTTTGTGTTGTTTCTGCAAGTGGTTTATCATGTCCTTTTAATGTAGGGCCACCTATGTGCCAATGTGACAACTGTGAATTTCAGGATTGGCAATTAGGAAGAGCGCTGGACAGACACCACCAGATGTTGCAGAAGATGACACATCTTTTCGAGAGTTTGCCACCGTTTTCAGAAATTTTGCCTGCACAGTTTTTTGATGATCCAGAACTCGTTTTTGCTGAAACAGATGCATGTTCAGTTGTTTTTGATCAACCTGGGAATTTGGGAGATGAAATTGATTTTAGCAGCAGTGATGAAGACAGTGACGAACGCCACTGTTTGTGGGATCTCAACTTTGGTTGGTTTGGTTGTGGTGCAGGAACTGAGGACTCAGGATTCCTCTGCGGACTTCTTCAACAAGAATCCAGTTGCACGACACCTCCAAATCTGCATGAACCATGGTTTTTGGGTTTGCAAGGTGAAGGTTCCACAGGTGATGCTGCAGAGTTTTCCCAAGGGTTGGTTTCCGATGTCAACAGCAGAGTTGTTTTAAACAGAACTGCAACCTCAACGTTTTTGAATGTGCATGACACTGTTTCGGCTTCGCATGAACTTCGTAGGTACATGCCAGTTTTGGATCCACTTTTATCAGAATTCTGGAATGATGGACAGTCAGAGTTTTGGTGGTTACTGGATTCAGGTGCATCTGCCACTGTCATGGCAACTTCTTCCGTGAATGCATATGGTGCATGGGTAGCTGACATGAAACATGAGCAATTTCGTGCTGCCAATGGAAGTAAGGTTGACATCGACGGTACTGCAACAATCACTGTTTGGGTCGGTTTTCGCACTGGTAGGGACAAAGATTGGGTACCTGACTACAAATCTGCCAAGTTGAAATGTTTGGTAGGTGGAATTAGTCACAACATCATGTCTACGACGACGTTGTGTGAATGTGGTTGGGAATTCAATCAAGGACCTGATGGGTTTCATGTCAAAGATGTGAAAACTGGTAGGACAGTTGAGGGTTGCATTTACTATGCAGGGTGCCCATGGATCAAATTAGAACCAGCATGGTCTTCAGAATCCCAATTGACTGTTTCCAAGGGTTTGGAACCTCCTCATCCTATTCCAGAAATTTTTGCTGCAAGTAGCAACAGTTTAAATCCACTTTCACGTGCGGCTGCATCTGACTTAGAGCGACATCGTCTTCAAGGACACGTTCCGTATGACCCCAGGTGCACGATCTGTGCGCGTGGGAAATCTACTTTTCATCACAGAAGGAGAAAGGAGGGTTCGTTGGAGACTGAGGTCCAGGCGGACTTTGCATTCTTAACGACACGTGGAGAAGTTGTGAATGAAGAGTCAGAGAATACCATCAAAATCTTAGTCCTTACGGAATTAGCTACTAACTGCGTAGGATTCGTAGTGACAACAGCCACTGATGCAAGGAAGGTCAAAGGCCAGGTCTGCAAATGGTTAGACCACTTTGGGTTATCATCTTCAACAAGTTCAGTGGTGTTGCATACGGATGCAGAGAGAGCGGTTTCAGAACTGGTAGGGACAAGTGCACGCCCTCAGCAACACCAATCCAATGGTGGAGCCGAGCGAGCAGTCAGAAGGTTGAAGGAGTCGTTGGCTGTTCTGCGAGCTGAGATGAACGATGGTGGTGCTGATGTGAACTTTTCTGCACGTGGTTTGTCAGATGTTTGCACGTATATTGCATTGAGTCACAATCATTTTTCAAATGCACATGGGTCAGATTTTTCACCTCTTGAATACTCAACGCAACGGAAGTTATCAAAACCAAGTTTTGCAATGTTCGGTTCAACAGTGTTAGCTGAGTTGCCAGACAGTCTTCGTGCACAGTCACCAAACGAAACGAGAAGCATTGAAGCATGTTTTGTGCATTCAGGTTTAGACACAGGTCCTGTTGTTCAGGGTGCATTGCGAATTGATGGAGAGTTGGTTTTGAAACGTTTTGTTGCACGGAATGTGAGGCCAATCACACCCATTGCATGGAAACACATGATAGGTGACCAATTGTTTGTGGAAGTTGAAGGTGCAGATGTTCAAGTTGCGGAGAGTCAAGATGTGCATATGCAAGCGCCTCCAAACGCGCCCCCAGCAGCAATTGCACCAACACCTGCGCGTTCAGTAGGTGATAGGCCCCCACTTGAACCACCGCGACAACCGCGCGATGCACGCGATGACATCGTTGAATACCCAGATGGAGCTCCCAGTGAACTTGTTAGGGAAATGAAGGAACCTGACAACACTAGGAGGCCAATGCCAAAGAAGCGACCAAGTGAAACTCCTGTGCCAAAACGTTCCACTGGTATCAAAATTGCCCATCAACCACCTTTGCCAACACCGGCAACAGCGAAAGCAGAACCAAAGACACCCGCTGTTGTGTCTAAGTCACCTTCAGTTGTCCCAACTTCGCCTGCGACTTCACCAGCAGACTCTATGCCTGAAGTTAGAGTTTTTCCCAAAACACCAAGATGCCCAGCATGTGACTCTGGAATGGTAGCCCCTGGAATTCGGCACAATGCCGACTGCAAGCGGAGAAGAGCGGCATTTGATGCTGAGAATTCACCAAATGTTGCAGTGGGTAGTCCAGAGAGTGTTGAGGTGAGTAGGGAAAGGTTGCAAGTGCATTTTGAGGATATGGAGGTTGAGACTGAGCAAGACCCAGCTCCGGCTGGCGGTACGACAGAAGGTCAGGTTGAGATGGATGTGGAAGAGACTGGAGGAACTAAAAGGGAGGCTGAGCAACCAGTAGAAGAATTAGAAGCAGAGATGGAGCGTGAAAGAGCCTCCGGGCAACCTATGACTCTAGATTTGCTTTTAATGGATGATGCATGTCAATCAGTAGGACCAGTTTTGTGGAGCCTGGAAGCTGGACCAGAGCGGGCAGTTGCAACAAGCCCCGAGTTGTTTGATGATGAGTTGAATTCAATCAAGTTCATGCCAGAACGTGACCATACTTGCGTGAAGGTGAAGCTAGGTGGTACTAATGTTTTGGTGTGGAAGCCCGATGAGGTGATTGATGACAGCTCGTTGATGCAACTTAATGCTGATTTAGGCTTTGAAGGCATGAAGGAAGAGATTGCTAATTTGGAGAAATGTGGAGCGGGAAAGGTGATAGGCCAAGCAGAGGTTGATGCATTGAAGAAGAAGAACCCAAACATGCGTGTGATCCCAAGCCGTTGGGTGTCAGCATACAAGAGTGAGACAAGGGTCAGAGTTAGGATCGTAGCCAAAGACATCAACAAAGGTGTCTCTGCACGAAAATTAGGAATTTCTAGCCCCACTCCAAGCATTGAGGGCTTGCATTTCGTGTTGTCACTGGCTTCGAGACGAGCTCTACGACTTAAAGGTCTTGATGTCTCACACGCCTTCATGCATTCTCCTCTACCTCGTGGTCTTGTCATCGTCCTCAAGCTACCGTTATCTGTCTCTATGATGGATGGTTCTCCTGCATATCTCTTGCTATACAAAGCGCTGAATGGTCTTCGAGATGCGTCACTGCATTGGTTGAATTTGCTCAGTGACTCCATTCGAGGAGTTGGCCTTGTTTCGGATGAAGTTGAACCTTGCATTTACCAGGGTATTGTGCATGGAGAAACTGCATTGTTGGTAGCCTATGTTGATGATCTTCTTCTTTGTTGTCAAACTGCACGTAGTGAGAAGCTGGTTGAGAAAGCAATTGGGAAAGCAGTCCCGTTGAAAGAGACTGGCGTGATCCTACCCGCCGAGCAAGGTGGAGGTGCACTGACTTTTATTGGGAGAAGAATTCAACGAGGAGCAACGGATGATTCATTGTCAATTGGTGTTGACCCAAAGTTTCTGGATACAACCTTTGTGGAATTCAGTGTGAACAAGGGATCCAACACCGTGCCTGATGTTGCAGCAGTGCTTGAAAGAGCCTTGACGGACAAAAGCATGCAACAGCCGTTGTCGGCTGCAGCTTACTCGAGGTTTCGAAGAGCACTTGGCAAGCTGTTATGGATGGCACAGTCACGGCATGATCTGAAATTGTTTCTTAGCCTGATAGGCTCACAGCAAGCTGCTCCTACGCATGGTACTGAAATGGCAATCAAAGCTTTGCTACGTTTTTTGCATGGAGATGTGGGAACTTGTCTGCGGCTTCCATCGCCGAAGTATGAGGAACTTATGATTGGAGCTGCACGACATTGCATTCTGCATTCTTTTTCAGATGCTTCCTTTGCACCATATAGATTCAATGGCAGAAAGGGGATTACAGGTGGTGTGGTTTTCTGCGAAGGTGGACTTGTGCGATCCATTGCACGCCAACAACAGTCAGTTTCACTTTCGTCTTGCGAAGCCGAGCTCTATGCACTGCAAGCTGTATCTCAAGAAAGTGTGGCTTTCAGCCAATTCTGTCAGAGGGTCTATGTTGGTTTGGGAGAGATGCAACCGAAGAGTGTGCCAAAGATTTTGCTCGAATCTGATAGCTCTTCTGCATTGCAATTGCTTGTTGGTCAGGATATTCCGAAGAGAAGCAGGCATGTGGAGATTCGTTTGGCATGGATGAAATCCAAAATGGCTTCTGGAGAACTCGAGATCGAGCACCGAGCAGGGACTGAGAATGTGGCTGACCTGTTTACAAAGTGCTTGAGCACGAAAGACTTCCTACGTCATCGTGCAAGCTTGGGTTTTGAGGCTGTGGAAGTACCTGCCAGGGATCTTCGGTCAGTCAATGACCTTCTGCTAATCAATGATGTTGTGTCCAACAAACAGGAGATTGCATTTGTGGAGGTGTGCTGTGGCACGAATTCAGCTCTTCGTGATGCATGTCGAGTTGCTCGAATGCCCTATGTTGGAGTTGTGAAAGAGGTTGAGACCGACGCAATGTTTGCACGAGTGAAGCAGTTTGTAGAGGTCCAAGCTCAACTTGGGTATCGCTGGATTCATGTGCATGCCTCTACGCCATGTAGCTCAGGCTCACCGTTGAAGAATTTTGGAACTGGAAGTTTGAGTGAAGCCGATGTTGCGTGGGAAGGTATCATGAAAGCTGTGCCTAAGTATTTGACTCTGTGGAATTCGAGATCATTTGAACTCCCAAGGAACAATAATATTTGGAAGAGAGATGAAACCAAGCATGTTTTGAAGCACTGTGGTTTAGAATTTGAATCGGAAGTGTTTCTTTGCCAAACCGGACGCAAAGCTGACAACGGTTTGCCTGTTGGAAAATGCCTCATTTTTCGAAGCTCGTTTTCAGGTTTTTGCAATGTTTTGACCAAACGTTTTGGATCGTGCACATGTGAAAAGCATGCTGGCGTAATGGATGTCAATTGGGTCCGAACAGGATCCTATACCAAGGAACTTGCTAAGGGAATCTTGGCAGCCGTGAGAGCTGCGCGACGAGCAGCATGACTTTTCAGACAAAGAGCCAAGGCATGAACTTCCATAGGAATTCATGCAAAACAAACGAAACAGAAGTTTTTTTTTGGCATGTCCTGTCTCCGGACAGCGCACAGTTTAAGAGGGGGACAGGTATGCTGGAGATGTTTTCTAGATTTGTAACTGTAGGTTTGGGAATGTTTGCACGTTTTTGCATGTTATTTTCAAACCTGCATGGAACAACTTTATTTGCGTTTTTGGCATGTGCTTTATTTCAACCAAATTTAAACAAACAGACAAACGGCAGTTGATGTGAAGCACGGCAGTCTTGTGGAACACTGCAGTTGATGTCAAACGCAAACAAGACAAACGGCAGTTGATGTGAAGCACAGTCTTTTGGGAGTGCATGTCGTTTGAGAGAGTTTTTTTTTGATGTTCACTTGATGTGAAACAAACGAAACAGACGGCAGTTGATGTAAAACACAGCAGTCTTGTGAAGCACAGAACAGTTGATGTTAATTTTGGTTTTGCGTTCAAGCACGGAGAGGGAATTCACCGCAGAGATGTCACAACACATGTTCTGACGCGCGACATCAAAGATGTCAGAAAGGAAAACTTCAGGTGACACGACAGTTGAAACCTCTCAGGTTCAGTGCTTGGCCGAACTCTTTTCTTTTGAGAGCTGGCCGCTGTGGGAGTGCACTTTTTTCCATGCAGTCATTACATTAATCATTATATTAGTCATTATATTAGTCATTATATTAGTCATTATATAAGTCATTATTTTTATCATTATATGAATCATTATATTTATGATTATATGAATCATTAAATTAATCATTAAATGAATCATTAAATGAATCATCATTATATCAGTTATTAAATAATTCATTATATTAATCGTTTTATTAATCATTATATTAGTCATTATATATATCATTATATTAATCACTATATTAGTCAATAAATTATCAAGTATATCAGCCATTACAAAAATCATTATATTAATCATTATCTTTGTCATTATAAAAGTCATTATAAAAGTCATTAAATGAATCATGAAATGAATCATTATATCTATCATTATATGAATCATTATATTAATCATTATATTAATTATATTAGTCATTGCATTAGGCATTATATGAACCATTACATTAATCATTATATGAATCATGATAATAATGATGATATTAATCATTAAAATCTTCATTTAAATAATTATTAAATTAATCATTAAATTAATCATTATAATAATCATGATGTTGATCATTTTATGAATCATTATATTGATCATTTTATTAGTCATTATACGATGTTTCAACCATTATATTAATCAATATATTGATCATTAAATCAATCATTAAACTAATCACTATAACATTCATTATATTAGCCATTGCATTTATCATTATATTAGTTATTAAATGAATCATTATATTAATCATTTTATTAATCATTACATTACTCATTATATATAAATTCATTAAATTAGTCAGTATTTTGCTCATGGTATTAATCATTGTATTCATCATAATAGTAATCATTATATTCATCATTCTTTAAATATAATCATGATACTAGTCATTATAAAAGTCATTACATGAATCATGCAATGAATAATTCTATCTATCATTAAATGAATCATTATATTAATCATTATATTTATCATTCTATGAATCATGATATTAATCATTATGTTAGTCAATGAATGAATTATTATTTCAGCCATTACATAAATCATTACATTAATCATTTTGTTAATCATTATATTAGTCATTATAAACGTCATTAAATGAATCATGAGATGAATCATTCTATTTATCATTATATGAATCATTATATTAATTATATTAGTCATTGCATTAGGCATTATATGAACCATTACATTAATCATTATATGAATCATGATAATAATGATGATATTAATCATTAAAATCTTCATTTAAATAATTATTAAATTAATCATTAAATTAATCATTATAATAATCATGATGTTGATCATTTTATGAATCATTATATTGATCATTATATTAATCATTTTATTAGTCATTATATTCATGAAAAAAAGCCATTACATTAATCATTATATTAATCATTTTATTAGTCATTATATAAGTCATTAAATGAATTTTGGTTTTTCCATAGGTTTTTTTGCAGTTTGGCCTGGGGGGCGCAGGTTTGCAAATTGTAGAGACGCGCATTTTTTTGAGAGGTACTGTGATGAAAGCATCTTCACATGAAAAACATTCAAAACAACAATGGAAAAAACAAAAAAAAAGTTCAGACCCATGGGCAAGGTCTGGGGAGAGGCCTGGCAGGGGACATGGGTCTGAACTTTTTGTTTTTTTTTTTTTTTGTTTTTTTGGTTTTTCCATGGTTTTTTGCAGTTTGGCCAAAACCTCAAGAACACAAAAAAAAAACAAAAAAAAATCAGACCCATGGGCAAGGTCTGGGCTATCCACACACAAACCAAAAAACCAAAAAACCAAGAAACCAAAAAACCAAAAAAACAAAAAAACAAAAAACCAAAAAACCAAAAAACCAAAAAAAAAACAAAAAGACAAGACCCAACACTCTGCATCTGACCCCCTCCCCTTGGGGTGTGCAATCTTGGTTTTTTTTGGTTTTTTTGGTTTTTTGGTTTTTTGGTTTTTTGGTTTCTTGGTTTTTTGGTTTTTTGGTTTGTGTGTGGATAGCACAGGCCTTGCCCATGGGTCTGAACTTTTTGTTTTTTTTTGTTCTCGAGGTTTTGGCCAAACTGCAAAAAACCGTGGAAAAACCAAAAAACCAAAAAACCAAGAAACCAAAAAAACAAAAAACCAAAAAAACCAAAAAAAACAAGATTGCACACCCCAAGGGGAGGGGGTCAGATGCAGAGTGTTGGGTCTTGTCTTTTTGTTTTTTTTTGTTTTTTTTGGTTTTTTTTTTTGTTTTTTTGTTTTTTTGTTTTTTTGTTTTTTGGTTTTTTGGTTTTTTGGTTTTTGGTTTTTTGTTTTTTTGGTTTCTTGGTTTTTTGGTTTTTTGGTTTTTTGGTTTTTTGGTTTGGATAGCCATTGCAGATGTGCCAAGCAGAGATTGCCAGGCACTGTCAGTGGTTGCACTAGAAGCAAGGTCGATACACTACAGTACAGCAATGTTTGCTATGACATAGTGCATTCAGCCAATGAACAGCAGAGAGGAATGGAATTCAATTTTGTCCGGTTGCGCCATATGCTGTTGGATCTTTGCACAGGAAATGCTGCAATTTGCGCACTCCCACAGTGGCCTGTTCTGTTTCTTTTTCGGGTGTGTGTGTGAGGGTTGAAACAGTTTCAGTAATTAATCGCCTAATTGCGCCTTAGAGCCATGGCCAATCGACCTCCACCACCGCCGAATTCAGCTGGCATGGAATGCTACCCTGGGACCGATATGACTGGAGTGGAAATGGAGCTTTTGAGGGAATTGATGCGCAAGGCAGAGCGCAACCAGATGATGACACAGACTCTGTCTTTGCACCAATTAGAACATAAGCATGCTCCTGACCCGCGTCAGGCTGAATGGAATGCACAGAAGGCCGCAGGACAATGGCCAGGATGGAAGGGAAATGGACCGCCTCCAAAGAGTGTGAACCCGCCTGCATCGTCTGGGCGACCACCCAAGATGAACTATGACCCTGACGATGACCCGTGGGCCGCAATTCCAACTGCACCGAAGGCTGACCCGCCTGTTTTGCAGATCTTTGGGAATGTCCAGCAAGGCACACCGCCAATTAATCTTCCACCTGCTGCCACTGCAATGCCTAAGTCTGGGTTTCCAGAACATTCAGCTGCCGCTATGGGGACAGAAGCAGTGTTTCCACCAGCAAAGGCTTCTGCTCCTGCACCAGAGAATTCAGCAGCGAAACAGCTGCCTATTCCGAAGGCAAGCGGGCCCAACAAAGCAGCCAGGAATTCGACTCCCAAGATTGAAGAGGTACCGGAAGAAGTTGATGGGGACGGCACTGGTGGACGCATGGATGAAAGCTTTAAGAGGAATCGAGATGTTTTTGAGGATGACGACGAACTCTTTGGCTTTGAGTATATTCCTGCAGACGTCTCACCGCCGTGGTTCCCGAATCACCTGTGGGGAATTCCAACCACAATTCAGCACAATGCAACGGATTGGAATGACAAGAGTTGGTACCCCAGCTATCAGTCCAGTGACATGGACCCCGCAGTGCCATTTCCAGTGCATGTGCAAGGCATCAAGTCGTGGGCCAGCACGAAGATCAAGCTGAAGAAATGGAGGGACAAAGAAATGTCCTACCATGAATTCATTCTGAAGGTCTTCAACCACGATGATGAGGCCGGGCAATATGCAAAGTGGATTTTGGCACACTATACGCCCAAGATCACAGCTACGCCCAAGTCGCAAGCTCCAGATCTTGCCGCTTTCCTCAAGAAGATGAGAGTGGATGTGTTTTTGTATGCAACGACGGCGTACCGCAGGGAGTTGATGAGTGTGGACTTCGACAAGAAGCCCTAGCCTGGTGTTTCCATGTGCATGCTGATAATTTTTGCATGATGATGATGCAGCGATGACTGCATAAATCAATGTATCTTTGTCAGATCTATGTCAGTCTGAAATTCTGGACTTCTGGTTTTGCTGGAGTGATTTTTGGATATACAGTGCAATTCGAGAGGATACAATTCAATGCAATCACTGCACGTGGCACTGTCTATAACGAGGTTTTTAGAGTTCACTGCAACTGGAACGGGATCGGGCTGGCAATCTGATTGAATTCAACAGTACTTCATATGTATTTTTTGATGCAACGGTCTGGATACTATACCCTTTGAGGTGGACTTTCTGGACAAGCTGATACATACTGCATGGTCAATGTATTCTTGCAACGTCACAGCAAGAGGGGGTATGAAAGTATATGGATATACCCGGTGTGCTGTGACTATGTTTGGACTGGGATGCGTACTGCATTTTACTCTGGAATTTGTATCCAAATAGCTGGCTGATGTGATGAGATTTGTTTTTTGCCAAGTCTCGCCTACGGACGAGGTACAAGTCATTGTTTTTGGTATTTTCTGGAAAGCTGCATGATGCCATCATGTCTGGACAAGTTTCGTTGACGGTTGAGAACGTTTTCATGGAGAACAACTTTTTCCGAGAATGTGTTTTTGGACGTTGACGGTGAGAATGATGTTTTTGGAAATCGTTTGGAATTTGTTTTGCCTCGCATGATGTATTTGCTCGACAACAACAACTTCCAAACTGCACTTTATTTCAACAGGTTTTGCATGTCAACGTTTTTGAACATGGTTGAGATGGTTTTTGTGGAGAACGTTTATTTCTGGACTGGCGTCGTTTTGCAGAATACTGGAAAGATGCATTTGCAACATATGCAAATGCATGTGGAAGCGGAGGAGTTTATTTTCGTTTTGCTTCAGCTGGAATTTGGAATATGATACTCTGGAAGTGAAGTGCATGCTGCATGCGCTCAATGGCTCAAGCATGTTGCACGACAGAATAAAAGAGAAACAAAGACAACACTGCACAGTGGCCGACAGAGCCAGGACAAGTTACCTTTGCTTGTTTTGTGTGTTGCGAGAAAAAGGTGAGAGCGAGGTCAAGTGAGAATTTGTGGGTTTTTGACTTGCGTGTGTTTGCAAGTTTATTCATCGGCATCGCCGCTTAGGCTCGGACCCCAACGCGTAGGATTGGCGTTCGCGAGCGTCGCGGCTAGTGGTTGTAAGCCTGAATTTTCGCAGGATGGGCCGAAACCAGTAAGTGGCATACAACAGGCATTCAGTTTCTGGAGTCACCATGGATTCAGCCAATCTCATCAGCGAGCTCATCGCCTGGGCGAGCTTCTCTGCCAGTCGAATTGTGAGAGCTCTTGCCGTCTGCTGGAGGACATCCTCCACACTGGCAATTTGCCCGCGCAACCACAGTTCACAGGCCACACTCAGCAAGATGCGCGCAAACTTTTCTTGGATGGCAGTCAAAGACAACGTCAATCTCGCCTGTAGCCACAGCGGCGGGAGAATTCCAAGGGTTTCGGGGATGCAAAAAGGGTTTCCGTTAGGTTGGACATTAGTAATCAGAATTGCGAGCTGGTCAGCTGCACTCGCGATCTCGTCTTCAGAGGGATCTTCAGCTGCATCAGGTATGGGTGGGCACCACGCAACTGTAGAGTCTTCTGGATCGCTCTCGCCATCGGTAGAGGCTGCTTCCTCATCCGAGGAGGGGTCGTTCACTGTGTCTCCTGCACCCTCAGGGCTTGCGAGTTTCATAGACCCTGGATCAAATTGGCGATCCAATGTGGCCAAAAGGTCCGGTTGCAACCGATGTGCATCGAAGTAATGGATACCCGGGATTACGACAAGTTGTCGATCCTGTATACCCACGTGAAAGAAGACTTTGTGGCCTCTATGTCGATGAACAAGTGCTGGAGCCCCATTATAGGCTGCACATAGCCAGAGGGGAGATCTGTAGCCATCAGCAGCGTAACCATACAAGTATTCACGATCAATCGAGCAGAGGAAAAACCCGCTGGCCGTCAGCACATGGTCACGTGTGCGGGACTCTAGCGCTGCGAGGACATCAGGGGGAAGACGTAATTTGTCTCTGCATGCCACAACCAACCGATATCGCCGCCAGGTCAAAGCTAACCCATGAAAGTACACGCAGCAATCTCTCGCACCGTACTCCATGAGGAATGACTTGAGGGGTGGTGATTTGCAATCTTTGGATTTCATGGACTCCTTCATCAAGGTCAATGAAAAGCAAGTGGCCATAGGAGTGTTTGGCACGCCCACTCCATGTGGGGTGCCCTTCTATAAGAACAACCTGATAATTGAATTCTGTTAAGGAGTCAGGTTCCACACACATAGCCGGTCTTCCAGACAATGCACCAGTGTGACTCTGCGTTCGCCCGTGGCAAGTCGCATCATCTCTGGCGGCGTCGCAATCGCAGCAACTTTAGTAAGGCCAGGGAACGCAGCGAATTCACTCAGGATCTCGTGGACTGCAAGGCCCGTATAGGACCCTGCCGAGAAACCATAAACGTTGATGTCCCTGACACCTCCTGTATCCGCTGTCGTGACTAAGTGTGGAAAACACGACTTCAGAAATAGATGTTTCCCTTGCGGATGGTAGCAACGAAAGATCTGCATAATTGCTGTTGACCAGGTCGGGTGTGGTGGCCTGGCATGGGCTGGCCGGATATTCGCAGCCTCAATGAGGCGAATCGCTCTCGTGAGCAGCAGTTGTTGATCGGAGAACTGTTCAGGGAGGAAATCTCGCCAAGCTGTCCATCCTTCTGCAGTGGAGAGTAGCTGGTATACCGCATATTCATGCACTGTTTTGGTGAGGCCCAATTGGGTGACATGTGCTTCCCAATCATCTGTCATCGCAAGCGATGGGCCATACACCTTTGTTTGCGCAAGATTTTGCAGGAAAATATCATAGTCGTGTTCGCCATTAAGTAGGCCACCCCCTAATCCACTGCAGTGCACTTCCAGGGGTCGGTCTTGCATTGGGGCGTCATCTTGCCAGACTTCTGAGAGGGAAAGGACCCAGGAGGCCCACTCGGCAGAGCCTTGGAGCGCTACGGGCAGCGCAGCTTCAGGTTCTTCCAATGTAGTTTTGTTTGGATACTTCTCCAACATCTATGGCCTGCTCATTAACAGTGACTTCCCATTTAGCCATCTCTCTGAAAGGTAACGGAAGACCAAACTTTAAATGAGCTGCTTGCTGCAGCGATGTACAGGAGGGTTCCGATTGTTCCTTCCGTTGCCACAGTCCACACAGCAAGATTAGTTGAGCTTGGGAGAGAGGAGGAGGAGGCACAGTCGAAGACCAACCACTGGAAGGAAATTGTGATGCAGCCATTGGGGCTTCCATTCTTGTGTACCAAATAAAGCCGCAGCCAGCGGCAACCAGCCGAATTGGGCGAGGTCACCGAGACTGCTAGGCATTCTTTTCTTGGCATTGGTGCCAAACCCATGCAGAATAACAGGCCGCATATACTGTGGCTCGATTGCCATGGCTTGGTACATCTTGTCTCCTGGTAGCACTCGTACACTGACCTCACCTGGCAGCAGGCTAAGGGTGGGAAGGGCACCTTGCTCGTAGGCAGGCCGAGCCCATTTATGGAAGTTCGGTTGTCTGCCTTGGTAGCCATCAAGGATCCTCCGTAAATGACCATGGCGCGGCCAGACTCCAGAGGCTGGAACCGGAAAGGTGACTAATCCAGACCACTGGCCTAACAAACTCCACGCATGGCACCAATCTGCAGTCACACGGGTGGACGTGCCAAGCAGAGGAGAGCCAAGTAATCCACTAGCAACTGCTTGCTCAACGTCTGCGGGTGGATATGTAGTAGCAAGGTAGGCTTCGACATGTCTATGGTAAGCACTGGTAACAACTTGGGCTATTTCATCAGGGTCCGTACTGCAGAGGTACTTCCAAGTGTCTCCAAAGTTCCTGGGGTTTGGAGAAGCTTGTCCTGGTGTCTTGAAAGTGTCATGCCGTGGCGTGGCA
>CAMXCT020002386.1:0-102154 GCA_947184155.2 Cladocopium goreaui
GTCAATGGGTCGGACCGCACGACCTCAGCAAGCCGCCCGATGCCATGGTGGACGCGGGGCAGAAGTTGCTGTGGGAAGAGTTTCAGGGCGTGGTGGAGCTGACAGAACGGGAGCGCTGCAAGGATGCATGGTGGAATGAAGTTGGAGACCAGCTGCGCATCGGTGGCCTCTCCGACGACAACATCAACTACCTGCACGGCAAACCGGTGGAGGGCTGCCAGCTGTCTGCCGAGGAGCGCGTCTCGCGGCGCCGGGTCATCACCGGACCTGACGACCCGCGACTGCACCTGCCTCGCTTCCAGGAGGCCCCCTTGATCGTGGCGAACAACGATGCCAAGTATCAGGTCAACAAGCTCAGGGCGAAGAAGTACGCCCGAGACGCCGGGACACAGCTACGGTGGTCCCCGGCAAAGGATGTGGCATCCAGCGAAACGCTGCAGGCGCAGGTCTGCGACAAGGACCGCAAGATCAAGCGCCTTGGCTCGGGACCCCTTGCTTTCATTGCGTTTGTTTTGAGCAATTGTTGTCTTCGTTTTCACAGCTTTTCGATTTCCATTGGAACCTGCAAGAACCGTTGACGCTCTGTTTCCTTTTGCCAGGTGGCTGCAGTACCACGACAAGGACACGGCCAACTTGATGGGAATGCTGCCCCTTGCGATTGGCATGCCCGTCACATTCACCGAGCACATCGACCGCTCCGACAAGCAGCTCCTTCGTGGCACCCGCGGCTTTGTGCATTCTTGGGTCTGGCCGAAATCGCAGAAGCAGCCATCCATCGTCTACGTCAAGGTCGAAGATGCAACCTGGCAGCTGGACGGCGTCGACGAGCCGGGCGTCTACCCCATCACGCCGATAAGGCAAACGTGGCATTTGGACAAAGGCCGCAAAGTGAAGATGCTCAAGATCAAGCGCACCCAGCTGCCCCTGGCTCCTGCCTTTGCCATGACCGCCCGCACCAGCCAAGGGAAGACCCTCCGAGCCGTGTTGTTGGACTTGCAGGTGGACAAGAAGGTGAACCCGACCATCGGCCACGTGGCCTCTACGCGGGTGCACAGCCGAGAAGACGTCTTGATCCTGCGCCCCTTCGCCGACTTCCTCTTCAGGCGCGGGCTGCAATCACAAGGCCCTGCCCTGCTCCTCCAGAAGCTGCGCGGGGAAGCCATCGACTGGGCCGCGGTGCGGGAGGCGCGCAACCCGTGCGCCACATGCAAAGAATGCCAGCAAGTCTGGTCTTTGGAATATTACTCGCACGAGCAGTGGGAGCTAGTCCGGGCCAACAAGGAGGGCATGTGCAAGGCTTGCAAGGACGGACCTGGCGCGAAGCGCCGCAAGGTGGAGCGCAGGGAGAAGTTCGAGTGCTTCGGATGCAACACCATCAAGATTGCTGAGGCCTTCCCGCGCGCGCAGCTGGTGCAGGAGCGTGCTGACACCATGCGGCACTGCTTGAAATGCCTGCAGGTGCAGCGGGCGCAGATGCAATGCTGCCGGTGTTTGGGGACCAAGGCGCAGCCCGAGTTTGAACCGCAGATGGTGACCATGCCGACGTCTGGTGTCCTTTGTCGTGCCTGCCAGGAAGAACTCCGTCAGCAGAAGAACAAGCAATGGAGCGGCTGCTTCAAGTGTCAAGCCTGTAGCAAAATGTTCCTGAATACTGTGGCCAAAGGCAAGGATCGCGCCCGGCATTGCTTGAATTGTGCTTCCCGGGATCAGCGAAAGGATGGTGAGCTGACCTGCCGCGGTAAGGACTGCAAGCGCAAGTTTACAGCGCCGCCCTCAGCGGAAGGAAAGCGCCAGCGCTACTGCCCAGATTGCCGGCGGCGTTGAAAGCGACCAAAGCGACAGCTTTATGTACAGTGTACAGATCCATATCAGCTGTTATACTGATTCGCGTCAGGTGAAAACAAGCAGCTTCCAGTGATCTATCAGAAGTAAGGGTTTGCGGACAACCGTTCCGAGAAAATTGTAAAGTGCAAAGAGCAGATCTTGCTATTGGATAACCGTGCGAGGGTTTACTTCAAATACATTTCGATGCCCATATTTATTTGAAAGCATCACGCAGCCATTTCTGCTCAATCTAGCCGCAGCATTCCATCCGGGCAAAAGAGTTCAACCCTTAGTTTTTCAACTGTTGACAGCCACGAGGACAGTCGGTATCGTCAACATTTCCGGGTGCCCGAGCTAGGTTCCCGACCCCGGTTTCAATTGTCCTATGATGAGCCGGCCGGCTGGATGCATCCTAAAGCTTTTTGGCTGTACTTAAGGGCCACGGTCTCTTTGCCCTAGTCCCGAAATTTTTCTTGCGCATGCCAGGAGGCTTCGGGGTGATGCAGAGCCGCCTTGACGCGATCAGGACCGCGGGCGGCGTTTTGTCATTGAAAGCCGTCTGTTTTTTCCACGATGGCGCCAATGGACGGATCATTTTATGTGTTGCATTGTCTCATTTGGGGATTGCATGTTTGTGTCCCAGCCAATTTCATTTAGGCCCAAGCAAATCTTATACGGTATACGCTTTTCGGCATCAAAGGCCGGCACGCCCTCCCAGTGCAGCATGGGTGATCGCCGCCTGGAATGGAGCCGATGCCTGGATGGAGACCCTTGCGCGTGGACGTCCTTCAACCCAGGCACCACATGCCACGACACACAAGATGCCCCCGGATGGTTCATGCCCGGCTTTCACATTGTGGAGCAAGAGTTCTTGAAGTGCCGCTTTCAGAGATGGTGTGCAGACAACCCGGCCGTGGCTGTTTACGCCGCTCAAGAGTTGCGTTACTGCGGTTTTTGGGTTGGCTCCCCCGCCGGTGAAGTCTACGTCCGAGAAGTTCCACCGCCCTTGGTGGTGACATGCAGCCTCAATCCCATTGACGATGAGGGCTCTGAAGCCGTGTTCACGACCGTTGCCGGCTCGGTCATGCTGCGCCTCAACCGAGTGGACCACTATGAGTCGACCCTGACAGGATTCGCGCAAATTGTGGCTATGGCCGCGGCAGCGCAGGACCGCGTGCAGAGCCGCAACCGGGAAATATGCGTTTTGCTGGAAGGTCCGGCCCACCTGCAAAGCATTGTGACGGTCCCGGAATTCTATTGGGAA
The DNA here is from genome assembly GCA_947184155.2 of Cladocopium goreaui. NCBI lineage: Eukaryota > Dinophyceae > Suessiales > Symbiodiniaceae > Cladocopium > Cladocopium goreaui. The sequence goes on from CAMXCT020002386.1 coordinate 3,089, forward strand.
AAGCTGAGAGCGTATCGCGCCCAGAGGAAGTGATGCAAGCGTCGTCTTGCAACGGAACCTGGCGCTGCCGGATCAAAAAGGGTCAGCCGCCTTGCAAGTTTTACATTTTGTGTGTCGCGCGTTGTCATGCAAAGCTAATCATCATCAGTTTGCGGTCATTGGGTTTATCTTTCGGTTGATTGCCTTTGATCCATGCTCCAGTCCTTGCGAGCCTTGCTTTCGCGCACCGCCCTGAGGACTTAGCCGTCAACATCCTGGTGCTGGTCATGGTGTGGATCATGGGCGCCTTGGTTCGTGTATTTAGGCTCGTTTGGCGGCCGTTTTTCAAGCTGAGGAGCATCAAACTCCAAATCTGCGATTTCCTAGACCCTGCGACCTGTGCTTAAGTTGGGGCCTCGGCCGGGGGCCTGTAAACTTACGTTGGGACTTGGGGGCTATGAATCTAAATTGGGGCCTGGGGCATGCAAACTTAAGTTCGGGCATGGAAAATGTGAATTTAAGTTCATGCTTGGGGGCTGTAAACTCAAGGTGGGGGCTCGGGACCCGTCGTTAACCTAAGTTTGGCCGGGTCGTGCTCACCTTACTTAGCCGTAAAACTTAAGTTTCGCGACCGCGTGCCTAAGTTGAGGCCCTGCGCAATCTTAAGTTTAGCCGGGTTGTGCTTAAGTCTGCCCGAGCTATGCTTAAATCAGGGCTGGAAAACTTAAGTTTCGCGGCCATGTGCTTAAGTTGGGGCCCTGCGAAATCTTAAGTTTAGCCGGATTGTGCTTAAGTTTACCGGGGCTATGCCAAAGCCAGGGCCCAAACCCATGGAGGCAAAAGTGTGAAGCAGTTCGATGATGGACAGATCCCCGTGGTAAATGCTAGCCTGCATTCAGACCCGTGGTCAAGTACAGCATGAGGCCCCGTTGTTCCTCACCGTGACGCATGCACAGAGCCTGTAGCAACCACTCAGCAGCGGCAGGGAAGCAAAGGCGAAAAAAGTTTCATCGATCTATCGACTTGCAACCGTCCCGGGATGTGCTGTGTGTGCAGCTGATTCTTCTCTGTCATCGGCGTCTTTTTGCGGCGTGGTACAAAAGAAAGGTTCACCCATGGATAAATCCGGCAAGGTCGCTAGCATCTTTTTTCAGCAAATCATCCTTTCCTTTCACAGCCGTTTAATAAGGTTCAAGCTCAAGTTTGTCGCAGCGACGCCGCCCCAGCCATGCCGCAACGTTGCTGTGGCCTCGCAAACCCTGCAGGTGGTGCCCCTCGACACTGCATCTTCGCTGCTGATGGCGCTGGAGGGCCAAGCAGAGTCGAGTGGCGGCGAGAGGGCCCACGCTGCCCATTTTGCTGCCCAGAAGCTTTCGGCCGCGCCGCCAGCAGCCGCCAGGGCAGGGGTCACATCACTGCCAGGCTCCAACACTGGCGAGAGAAGGGGAGCCCGGTCTATGAGGCTGCTTTTGCCTTTGGCATGCCCGGGTTGCTGCTGCCGCTGGGTGCGCAAAACCAATTCCGGCGCCGTGCAGGCGAAAGCCCAAAGTTTAACAAGGCAACCAGCTGGGCACATAAGAAGAAGGCACGGGTACATGTGATGCTGCGCGGCAAACCGATCCCTGCAGCGCCGCAGCTTTGTGATGCCGGGCGAGAGTTCCTATGCGAATGCCAGGGGAACAAAGGCAACTTACCGCTGAAGAAGCGATGGCTACCATGGGTCAGGGAGCTGCGCCACCATGTCCGCAACTACGAGAAGTACCGATGCGCGGAGCCGAACGCTTGCACGAAGTTGCGGCGAACATGGTGGCGGCTGCGGCGGGAGCTGCGGAGACGCTTGCTTCCAGCTGTTGCCACGGGCAGCCCTTACCCGGCAGCCGTTGCATGGGCAGCAGCCGAAGGCATTGTTGACGTAGAGATGTAGGTGCACGAAGCCAAAACATCTACAAAGTCCGGTAGCATATATTGTACAGGTTTCTCACATTTGCTTCGGCCCACGAATTATGGGACAGCGTGGGCTTATACTATGCCAACGGCGCAGCGAGGAAAAAAAAGGGCTGCTGTGGTGTTACGTCATGCATTCAGATGCTCCCTACTGTCATGTTCATTGCTGCCCAGTGAACCATATGCCGATTGCCGGACACATGACCACAAAGCTTGGCGGTATAAAAGCTACGCGGCATTTCACGGCCCAAACATGGCCAACCCGATCGCAATCGGAGGAGCTCCGCGCCTCTTGGCTTGCATTCCTTTTGGGTAGAACATGATCCAAGTAGGGGCCGACCCAGGTAGAATGTTGACTCGAGAAGGGCTTGGCGCAAGAAATGGTTTGGTTTAAGAGGGTAATCAGTGGCTGAAGGACTGGTTTGGGCTTAAGTTGGTGTCCTGGACGAAGGTAAGTTTGGGCAGTTTGTGCTATAAGTTGGGGCCCGACTGTGCTTAAGTTGGTGCCCTGGGCGAGCGTAAGTTGTGCTTGAGCTGGGGCCCGGGGCTGTGCTGAAGTTGTCGCCCTGGCCGAACGTAAGTTTGGGCGTTTTGTGCTTAAGTTGAGGCCTGGCTGTACTTAAGTTGGTGCTTGGTGCGAACTTAAGTTTGGGCAGTTTGTGCTGTCATGAAAAAAAGACGCCTGGTAAAAAAGGCGCCTGGTGAATTTGAGACTTAAGGCGTGGCCCTACCAGAGGCGCCTTGTATATAACAAAAGACGCCTGGTGAAAAAGACGCTTGGGGCGCGGCCCCTTGTATATAACAAAAGACGCCTGATGAAAAAGACGCCTGGTGAGAAACCGTCCGAAAATTTGAGGCTTAGAGCGCGGCCCTACCAGAGGCCCTTTGTATATAAAAAAGACGCCTGATGAAAAGACGCCTGATGAGAAACCGTCCGAGAATTTGAGGCTTAGGGCGCGGCCCTACCAGAGGCTCCTTGTATATAAAAAAGACGCCTGGTGAGAAACCGTCCGAGAATTTGAGGCTTAGGGCGCGGCCCTACCAGAGGCGCCTTGTATATAAAAAAGACGCCTGATGAAAAAGATGCCTGGGGAGAAACCGTCCGAAAATTTGAAGCTTAGGGCGCGGCCCTACCAGAGGCGCCTTGTATATAACAAAAGACGCCTGGTGAGAACCGTCCGAGAATTTGAGGCTTAGGGCGCGGCCTAACCAGAGGCCCTTTGTAAATAGAAAAAGAACGCCTGTGAATTTGAAGCTTAAGGGCGGGGGCCCTACCAGAGGCTCCTTGTATATAAAAAAGCGCCTTGGTGAATTTGAAGCTTAGGGCGCGGCCCTACCAGAGCTCCTTGTATATAAAAAAAGACGCCTGATGAAAAGACGCCTGGTGAGAAACCAGTCTGAGAATTTGAGCTTTAGGGCGGCGGCCCTACCAGAGGCGCCTTGTATATAACGAAAGACGCCGGGTGAATTTTGAAGGCTTAGGCGCAGCCCTACCAGAGGCTCCTTGTAATATAGAAAAAGAACGCTGATGAAAAAGACGCAATGATGAAACGTCCGAGAATTTGAGGCTTAGGGGGCGTGGCCCCTACCAGAGTCATCCTTGTATATAAAAAAGAACGCCACTGGTGAATGTTGGAAAGCTTTAGCGGGGCCCTAACCGAGCTCCTTGTATATAAAAAAGCACGCCTGATAAAAAGACGCTGATGAAAAAAGACGCCTGGTGAGAAACCGTCCGAGAATTTGAGGCTTAGGGCGCGGCCCTACCAGAGGCGCCTTGTATATAAAAAAGACGCCTGATGAAAAAGATGCCTGGGGAGAAACCGTCCGAAAATTTGAAGCTTAGGGCGCGGCCCTACCAGAGGCGCCTTGTATATAACAAAAGACGCCTGGTGAGAAACCGTCCGAGAATTTGAGGCTTAGAGCGCGGCCCTACCAGAGGCCCTTTGTATATAAAAAAGACGCCTGATGAAAAGACGCCTGATGAGAAACCGTCCGAGAATTTGAGGCTTAGGGCGCGGCCCTACCAGAGGCTCCTTGTATATAAAAAAGACGCCTGGTGAGAAACCGTCCGAGAATTTGAGGCTTAGGGCGCGGCCCTACCAGAGGCGCCTTGTATATAAAAAAGACGCCTGATGAAAAAGATGCCTGGGGAGAAACCGTCCGAAAATTTGAAGCTTAGGGCGCGGCCCTACCAGAGGCGCCTTGTATATAACAAAAGACGCCTGGTGAGAAACCGTCCGAGAATTTGAGGCTTAGGGCGCGGCCCTACCAGAGGCCCTTTGTATATAAAAAAGACGCCTGGTGAATTTGAAGCTTAGGGCGGGGCCCTACCAGAGGCTCCTTGTATATAAAAAAGACGCCTGGTGAATTTGAAGCTTAGGGCGCGGCCCTACCAGAGGCTCCTTGTATATAAAAAAGACGCCTGATGAAAAAGACGCCTGGTGAGAAACCGTCTGAGAATTTGAGGCTTAGGGCGCGGCCCTACCAGAGGCGCCTTGTATATAACGAAAGACGCCGGGTGAATTTGAAGCTTAGGGCGCAGCCCTACCAGAGGCTCCTTGTATATAGAAAAGACGCCTGATGAAAAAGACGCCTGATGAGAAACCGTCCGAGAATTTGAGGCTTAGGGCGCGGCCCTACCAGAGTCTCCTTGTATATAAAAAAGACGCCTGGTGAATTTGAAGCTTAGGGCGGGGCCCTACCAGAGGCTCCTTGTATATAAAAAAGACGCCTGATGAAAAAGACGCCTGATGAAAAGACGCCTGGTGAGAAACCGTTCGAGAATTTGAAGCTTAGGGCGCGGCCCTACCAGAGGCCCTTTGTATATAAAAAAGACGCCTGATGAAAAAGACGCCTGGGGAGAAACCGTCCGAAAATTTGAAGCTTAGGGCGCGGCCCTACCAGAGGCGCCTTGTATATAACAAAAGACGCCTGGTGAGAAACCGTCCGAGAATTTGAGGCTTAGGGCGCGGCCCTACCAGAGGCCCTTTGTATATAAAAAAGACGCCTGGTGAATTTGAAGCTTAGGGCGGGGCCCTACCAGAGGCTCCTTGTATATAAAAAAGACGCCTGGTGAATTTGAAGCTTAGGGCGCGGCCCTACCAGAGGCTCCTTGTATATAAAAAAGACGCCTGATGAAAAAGACGCCTGGTGAGAAACCGTCTGAGAATTTGAGGCTTAGGGCGCGGCCCTACCAGAGGCGCCTTGTATATAACGAAAGACGCCGGGTGAATTTGAAGCTTAGGGCGCAGCCCTACCAGAGGCTCCTTGTATATAAAAAAGACGCCTGATGAAAAAGACGCCTGGTGAGAAACCGTCCGAGAATTTGAGGCTTAGGGCGCGGCCCTACCAGAGTCTCCTTGTATATAAAAAAGACGCCTGGTGAATTTGAAGCTTAGGGCGGGGCCCTACCAGAGGCTCCTTGTATATAAAAAAGACGCCTGATGAAAAAGACGCCTGGTGAAAAGACGCCTGGTGAAAGACGCCTGGTGAATTTGAGGTTCAGGGCGCGGCCCTACCAGAGGCCCCTTGTGTATAAAAAAGACGCCTGGTGAAAAGACGCCTGGTGAAGACGCCTGATGAATTTGGGTGTTAGGGCGCGGACCATACAAAAACTAAAAGTTTTTTCCTGTTGCGCAGTTTCTTTGTTCAAGCCTTCCTGTCCAAACGAGCTTTGACTTGGGCGCCAACCTGTGTTGGCGGACCCTAAACCCTAAACCCTAAACCCTAAATTTTAGGAGCCTTGCGGCACTTGGGCGCCAACACAGGTTGCTGTTTAAGTTTTATGTTGTGCTTCGCTTAAGTTGTATTGTATTTAGATTTCGTGTTTAAAGTAAATTGATAATTCTGCAGTGAAGTTGTGCTTCAGTTGTAAAAATTGCAAATAAGGCAGAATTTAAATCTACTCTAAACCTAATCTAAATCTATTCTAAATCTAATCTAAACATCATCCAAATCTAATCTAAATTTAATCTAAATCTACCCCAAATCTGTACCAGTTCACTTTTGCGGCCTTCATGCAGAAGACGGCCTTGCATGTTAATTTGGAAATTCAGCTTGCGTTGCATTGAACATGTTAAACGACCTGGCGAAAGCCTCGAAGGCGTTGGACGGAAAAAAATCCTTTTGTTTTTTTCTTCTGCTTCTCTTTCTTCTCTTCTTCTTCTCTCCTTCTGGCTCCTTCATTCTGCTCCTTGTCGTCTCTCTTTGTTCTTCTTGTTCCTCCTTGCTCTCCTTGTTAAGGGTGCTTCTTCTACTTTCGTCCTTGCGCTCTCCTTGACCTCTTGGACTCTCTGGACCTTTGGACCTCTGCACCCTTGACCGTCTTTCATTCTGACCTTGGACCCTTGAACTCTTGAACTCTGCGCCCTTGAACCCTTCAATCCTCGGAACTTCGGCACCTCGGAGTCTTGGACCCTTCGACTCTTGAACTTTTGAACTTCCTCTTTTTGATGCGAAAATAATGCATGTGGGAGCGGACCCAGGAAGGATGTTGGCTCGAGAAGGGCTCGGCTCAAAACATGTCATGGCATGATTTAACACGAGCCCGCATCGTTTTCTAAGGGCCTAGAGGCTGTTTTCAAGTTGGGGCATGGAGGCCGTACTTGAGTTTGGACCTGCGCGCGCTGACGTCGGGGCATGGGGCCTGTGCTTAAGTTGGGGTCTGGCGGCGTTTAGGTTGGTGCCCCGGGCGAACGTAAGTTTGGTGATTTGTGCTTGCTTTATATAACTTAAGTTTGCGGCCGGCGAAGTTTAAGTTGGTGCGAACTTAAGTTTGGGCGGTTTTTGCTTAAGTTTGGGCCTGGCCTTAAGTTGGGCCCTGGCGGTGCTTAAGCTGGTGCCCTGGGCAAATTTAAGTTTGGGCTGTTTGTGCTTAAGTTTGGGCCTGGCGGTAACTTAAGTTGGGAACTGGCGGTGCTTGAGCTGGGGCCCTGGGCGAACTTAAGTTTGGGCGGTTTTTGCTTAAGTTTGGGCGGTTTATGCTGCACGGTAGAAGACGCCTGGTCAAAAAAGGCACCTGGTGGTCTTGGGGTTTCGGGAGGCCCCTGGTCAAAAAGGGCCTCTGGTGGTTTTGGGGTTTGCGGGGCGGTCCTCCAAGGGGCACCTGGTCAAAAGGGCCCCTGGTGGTTTTGGAGGCTAGGGCGCGCCCCCTGCTCAAAAAGGGCCCCTGGTGGTTTTCGGGTTTGAAGGGCGGTCCTACAAAAGGCACCTGGCTAAAAACGGCCCCTGGTGGTTTTGGAGCGTAGGGCGCGGGGTCCTCCAAGAGGCTCCTGGTCAAAAAGGGCCCCTGGTGGTTTTGGAGCGTAGGGCGCGGGGTCCTCCAAGAGGCCCTTGGTCAAAAAAGGCCCCTGATCGTTTTGGTGTTTGGGGGGCGGTCCTCCAAGGGGCCCTGGTCAAAAGGCCCCCTGGTGGTTTGGAGGCTACGGCGCGCCGCCTGCTCAAAAAGGGCCCCTGGTGGTTTTGGGGTTTGAAGGGCGGTTCTACAAAAGGCTGGTCAAAAAGGGCCCCTGGTGGTTTTGGAGCGTAGGGCGCGGGGTCCTCCAAGAGGCCCCTGGTCAAAAAGGGCCCTTGGTGGTTTTGGAGCGTAGGGCGCGGGATCCTCCAAGAGGCCCCTGGTCAAAAAGGGCCCCTGGTGGTTTTGGAGCGTAGGGCGCGGGGTCCTCCAAGAGGCCCCTGGTCAAAAAGGGCCCCTGGTGGTTTTGGAGCGTAGGGCGCGGGGTCCTCCAAGAGGCCCCTGGTCAAGAAGGGCCCCTGGTGGTTTTGGAGCGTAGGGCGCGGGGTCCTCCAAGAGACCCCTGGTCAAAAAGGGCCCCTTGTGGTTTTGGAGCGTAGGGCGCGGGGTCCTGCAAGAGGCCCTTGGTCAAAAAAGGCCCCTGATCGTTTTGGGGTTTGGGGGGCGGTCCTCCAAGGGGCCCTGGTCAAAAGGGCCCCTGGTGGTTTGGAGGCTACGGCGCGCCGCCTGCTCAAAAAGGGCCCCTGGTGGTTTTGGGGTTTGAAGGGCGGTTCTACAAAAGGCTGGTCAAAAAGGGCCCTTGGTGGTTTTGGAGCGTAGGGCGCGGGGTCCTCCAAGAGGCCCCTGGTCAAAAAGGGCCCCTGGTGGTTTTGGAGCGTAGGGCGCGGGGTCCTCCAAGAGGCCCCTGGTCAAAAAGGGCCCCTGGTGGTTTTGGAGCGTAGGGCGCGGGGTCCTCCAAGAGGCCCCTGGTCAAAAAAGGCCCCTGATCGTTTTGGGGTTTGGGGGGCGGTCCTCCAAGGGGCCCTGGTCAAAAGGGCCCCTGGTGGTTTTGGAGGCTAGGGCGCGCCCCCTGCTCAAAAAGGGCCCCTGGTGGTTTTCGGGTTTGAAGGGCGGTTCTACAAAAGGCTGGTCAAAAAGGGCCCCTGGCGGTTTTGGAGCGTAGGGCGCGGGGTCCTCCAAGAGGCCCCTGGTCAAAAAGGGCCCCTGGTGGTTTTGGAGCGTAGGGCGCGGGGTCCTCCAAGAGGCCCCTGGTCAAAAAGGGCCCCTGGTTGTTAAATTTCACGAGCTTCGGGGCCGGAGCTACATTTTTCAACAAGTGTGCGGCTACTACCCCTGAAGATTTGGAACGCTTCTGGGGTTTGAGAACCATAGAAACAAACAATTTGTGGAAACCATTTTTTTTGGCACGAAGGGATTTGCGTTTGAAGTGCCGGGATCCATAGCCCATTCTGGTTCATTAGTGGGCAACTGAACGGCATCAGTCGCGCGAGAGATCCAGTAGCGTCATATTTTCAAAAACACCCCTTGTTAAGGCGCATAGTGACGGAACCGCACGGGTGTTGAGGTGGTGGTGCTTGGTGGACAAGTGCGTTCTCAAATCTGCCTGGCACGAGCATTCCCAGTCAGTGCCTACGTTGATGTTTCTTTGGCTGACATGCTTGAAGCAGCTTAAATTTTCCTTTCTGCCTGGCAAGCGCAATGCAACAAACAATTTGGACAGAGCTACCCACCAAGCTGCTTCTGGCATTGCGCTTGCCAAAAGAAGAACACATGCTGGAATCATGTCAGCCAAAGGAAGATCCAGGTATAGCCTTTGGTAATGCTCCTGCCAGGCAGTTTTGAGGACGCACCCGCCCACGAAGCACCACCTCCAGGTCCATGGGGCTCTCTCAAGAATGCCTTTGGCATTGTGCCGGCCAGAAAGAAAGAAGAACACGTGCTGCAATCATGCCAACCCACAGGAAGATCTAGGTAGCCTTTGGCAATGCTCCTGCCAAGCAGTTTTGAGGACGCACCCGCCCACGAAGCACCACCTCCAGGTCCATGGGGCTCTGTCAAGAATGCCTTTGGCATTGTGCCTGCCACGCAGAAAGAAGAACACGTGCTGCAATCATGTCAGCCAAAGGAAGATCTAGGTAGGCTGTGGTAATGCTCCTGCCAAGCAGTTTTGAGGACGCACCCGCCCACGAAGCACCACCTGCTGCAATCATGTCAGCCAAAGGAAGATCTAGGTAGCCTTTGGTAATGCTCCTGCCAGGCAGTTTTGAGGACGCAACCGCCCACGAAGCACCACCTCAACATCCATGAAACTCTGTCAAGAATGCTTCTGGCATGGTGCCTGCCAGACAGACAGAAGAACACCTGCCGCAATCATGTCAGCCAAAAGAAGATCTAGGTACAGCCTTTGGTAATGCTCCTGCCAAGCAGTTTTGAGGACGCAACCGCCCACGAAGCACCACCTCCAGGTCCATGGGGCTCTGTCAAGAATGCCTCTGGCATTGTGCCTGCCAGGCAGAAAGAAGAACACGTGCTGCAATCATGTCAGCCAAAGGAAGATCTAGGTAGGCTGTGGTAATGCTCCTGCCAAGCAGTTTTGAGGACGCACCCGCCCACGAAGCACCACCTCCAGGTCCATGGGGCTCTGTCAAGAATGCCTTTGGCATTGTGCCTGCCAGGCAGAAAGAAGAACACGTGCTGCAATCATGTCAGCCAAAGGAAGATCTAGGTACAGCCTTTGGTAATGCTCCTGCCAAGCAGTTTTGAGGACGCACCCGCCCACGAAGCACCACCTCCAGGTCCATGGGGCTCTGTTAAGAATGTCTCTGGCATTTGTGCCGGCCAGGCAGAAAGAAGAAACACGTTGCTGGCAATCATTTGTCAGCCAAAGAAGTCTAGGTAGGGCTGTGTAATGTGTCATGGACTTCTGCATGGTGCCTGCCAGACAGACAGAAGAACACGTGCTGCAATCATGCCAGCCCACAGGAAGATCTAGGTAGCCTTTGGCAATGCTCCTGCCAAGCAGTTTTGAGGACGCACCCGCCCACGAAGCACCACCTCCAGGTCCATGGGGCTCTGTCAAGAATGCCTTTGGCATTGTGCCTGCCAGGCAGAAAGAAGAACACGTGCTGCAATCATGTCAGTCAAAGGAAGATCTAGGTACAGCCTTTGGTAATGCTCCTGCCAAGCAGTTTTGAGGACGCACCCGCCCACGAAGCACCACCTCCAGGTCCATGGGGCTCTGTCAAGAATGCCTTTGGCATTGTGCCTGCCAGGCAGAAAGAAGAACACGTGCTGCAATCATGTCAGTCAAAGGAAGATCTAGGTACAGCCTTTGGTAATGCTCCTGCCAAGCAGTTTTGAGGACGCACCCGCCCACGAAGCACCACCTCCAGGTCCATGGGGCTCTGTCAAGAATGCCTTTGGCATTGTGCCTGCCAGGCAGAAAGAAGAACACGTGCTGCAATCATGTCAGCCAAAGGAAGATCTAGGTAGGCTGTGGTAATGCTCCTGCCAAGCAGTTTTGAGGACGCACCCGCCCACGAAGCACCACCTCCAGGTCCATGGGGCTCTGTCAAGAATGCCTTTGGCATTGTGCCTGCCAGGCAGAAAGAAGAACACGTGCTGCAATCATGTCAGCCAAAGGAAGATCTAGGTACAGCCTTTGGTAATGCTCCTGCCAAGCAGTTTTGAGGATGCACCCGCCCACGAAGCACCACCTCCAGGTCCATGGGGCTCTGTCAAGAATGCCTCTGGCATGGTGCCTGCCAGGCAGAAAGAAGAACACGTGCTGCAATCATGTCAGCCAAAGGAAGATCTAGGTAGGCTGTGGTAATGCTCCTGCCAAGCAGTTTTGAGGACGCACCCGCCCACGAAGCACCACCTCCAGGTCCATGGGGCTCTGTCAAGAATGCTTCTGGCATGGTGCCTGCCAGACAGACAGAAGAACACGTGCTGCAATCATGCCAGCCCACAGGAAGATCTAGGTAGCCTTTGGTAATGCTCCTGCCAAGCAGTTTTGAGGACGCACCCGCCCACGAAGCACCACCTCCAGGTCCATGGGGCTCTGTCAAGAATGCCTTTGGCATTGTGCCTGCCAGGCAGAAAGAAGAACACGTGCTGCAATCATGTCAGCCAAAGGAAGATCTAGGTACAGCCTTTGGTAATGCTCCTGCCAGGCAGTTTTGAGGACGCAACCGCCCACGAAGCATCACCTCAACGTCCATGAAGCATTAATAGTTGGAAGTTTCTATAGAAATATGCTTAGAGGGAATTTTGGGAGAAAAAAGTGCTCAGAAGTAGAGGTGTCTAAAGGAAAATGTTCAGAATAGTAATTCCTTAAGTTTCTAGAGAACAGTGCTCACAGAAAGTATATAGAGTAGAAGAGGTATTTCGAACCCAGAAGTAGAGATTTCTTGTGACAGAAAAAGAGATTTCTATAGAAAGGAGTAGTTTTTAGAGCAGGTAGAAGATCGAGTGCCCTGGTATACCGAACTTGCGCTCCACCTGCCAAATTTGCATGCTCCATCTGCCGAACTTTGTGCTACATCTGCCGAACTTTTTGCTGCAGCATCTAATCTGCCGTATACTTGTAAAAGTGCTCCAGGTCCATCTGCCGAACTTATAGCTCCATCTTCCGAATGTCATATCCGCCGACTTTTGGCCCATCTGCCGAACTTTACCTCCATCTGCCGAACTGTACCTCCATCTGCCGAACTTTTGGCTCATCTGCCGAACTTTTGTTAAATCTGCCGAACTTTTGCTCCATCTGCCGAACTTTTGCTCCATCTGCCGAACTTTGTGCTCTCTATATCTGCCGAACTTTTGGCCCATCTGCCGTTAACTTGAACTTTTGGCTCATCGATCTTTGCTCTGCCGAACTTTGATGAATCTGCCGAACTGAAGTTGAATTTGCCGAACTTTTGCCGAATCTGTTTTGCCGAACTTTCCGAACTTTTGCCGAATCTGCCGAACTTTGCTGAATTTGCCGAACTTAAGTTAAATTTGCCGAACTTTTGCCGAATCTGCCGAACTCTTGCCGAACTTTCCGAACTTTTGCCGAACTTTCCGATCTGCCGAACTTCTGCCGAATCTGCCGAATTGCTGTATATCTGCCGAACTTTTGCCGAATCTGCCGAACTTTCCGAGCTTGTGCCGAACTTTCCGAACTTTTGCCGAACTTTCCGAATTTTTTGCCGAACTTTCCGAACTTTTGCCGAATATGCCGAACTTTGATGAATCCGCCGAACTGAAGTTGAATTTGCCGAACTTTTGCCGAATCTGCCGAACTTTTGCCGAACTTTCCGAACTTTTGCCGAATCTGCCGAACTTCTGCCGAATCTGCTGTATCTGCCGAACTTTTGCCGAATCTGCCGAACTTTCCGAACTTGTGCCGAACTTTCCGAACTTTTGCCGAACTTTCCGAACTTTTGCCGAATCTGCCGAACTTTGCTGAATTTGCCGAACTTAAGTTGAATTTGCCGAACTGAAGTTGAATTTGCCGAACTTTTGCCGAATCTGCCGAACTTTCCGAACTTTTGCCGAACTTTCCGAACTTTTGCCGAACTTTGCCGAACTTTCCGAACTTTTGCCGAATCTGCCGAACTTTTGCCGAATCTGCCAAACTTTCCGAACTTTTGCCGAACTTTCCGAACTTTTGCCGAACTTTCCGAATTTTGGCCGAACTTTCCGGACTTTTGCCGAATCTGCTGAACTTTCCGAACTTTTGCCGAACTTTCCGAACTTTTGCCGAACTTGCCGAAAATTGGTAAAAAATAAGCGTGCGAAACCTTCCGGAAGCGTGCAAATAAGCGTGCGACGCCTTCCGGAAGCGTGCAAATATGCGTGCATCACATGCCCAACTTTACCTGCCGAACTTTTGCCGAACTTTCCGAACTTTTGCCGAATCTGCCGAACTTTTGCCGAATCTGCCGAACTTTTCTTGAACTTGCCGAACTTTGATGAATCTGCCGACCTTTTCTTGAATCTGCCGAACTTTGATGAATCTGCCGAACTTAAGTTGAATCTACCGAACTTTTGTTCAATCTGCCGAACTTTGATGAATCTGCCGAACTTTCCGAACTTTGGCCGAATCTATTGAACTTTCCGAACTTTTGCCAACTTTCCGAACTTTTGCCGAACTTTCCGAACTTTTGCCGAACTTTCCGAACTTTCGCCGAATCTGCCGAACTTTGCTGAATTTGCCGAACTTCTGCCGAATCTGCTGTATCTGCCGAACCCTGAGGATCCGATATTGAAAAACTTCAATCCCTGTATTGAAAAAAAATCATTTTCAATAATATTGAAAATGGCACATGTTGGGACCTCAAAAATCAATACCATGATCAATCCTATATTGATCTTGAGATTGATCAAGATTGATTAAAATTGATGAAAAATATTGAAAATGATATTGATCGATATTGATCTTGGCAAAGCTTTTTCTTTGACAAGCTGAAGGTGTCAGGGCTTTCTTTGAAGCCATGTCTACAGCAGCATTCCAGGCTTGGCTTTCTTTCAAGCCTCTAAATTATTTCATTGATTCTGAGCTGCACAGCCATGGTGTACTTTGTGATGAAAGATTCACTGATTCTCGAAGCTCTGGTTCCATGTGAGCAGCTGTGGCCCAAGGTTGCAATGTATCCCATGAATGATTCTTGCTTGTATGTCCAGCAGGTAGCTGGGTTTTGGAAATGCAGCATCAAAGCAATGTGTGCCACATAGTGGCATTTAGGCGTCAATGTGAATCTGACTTCATCTCCAAAATGGCGGTGCAACCAAATGTAATGCTGCATGCTTTCTTTCAAGCACTTCTCAGCTTTTGTGCTGTCCTTCATGAAAAAATCATCTTCTGAAATGATGGCATAGAAATTTGCCATTTGGTGGCAGCATTCAGCCATGTGGGCAAAAGCCTCACATTCACTGGCCTTCTTCCAGGCCACCATGGCTAATGCTGGCATGAGATGTCGAATCTCTCCTGCATGGCCTTTGAGCTTTGCTGGCTGTGAAAATGGGTTTCTTTCAGAAGTAAACATAGAAACCACGAGGTTGTTGTACTTCTCTGTGATGTGCAATTCTGCGTATGCTTCTTTGAGTAGTGCCCATATTTTGGCAGTGTTGCCAGGCCCAACCTCTTTTTTGGATCCAGGTGGATATGCCCAGGCATGTAGGATGGAGCCTGCCAACCTGGCAGTCACACCTAAATCTAAAGTGTGCAAGACATCGAAGCACACTCTGTATTCTGGTAGGCCACCAGGGATTTTGAACAGAGTGTGGTTGGTGCAAGGGCTTTCTTTCAAGCCTTCCAAAGATTTCATTTCCCATCCAGGTTCAGAGGTGAAATCAAAAGGGTTTTTCAGATGGTTTCCTTTCTCACAATCACAGAGCCAGCAATTTTTTTTGCTTTGCCAATGGGGGAAACCTAGGTGATTTGCATAGTATTCCAAATCGCCTAAAAAATTGAACACCCAGAAGGAATGCCCCTCAGGTGTAATTGGCTTTCTTGCAAGCCTTTTCAAATTTGTTGGCAGTGGCCTCCCTTTCCAATCCACGTCTGGGTGAAAACCTTGGAAAAGAGCAGTGAAGCTCCAAGCCATGACCTCATGGATTTCCACCCATGTGTTGGAAGCAGCTGCTGACTTTGGCCATGCAGTTATGAGGAAAGAACTATCCATGGGGTGGCTGGGATGCATTTCCCTTGGGCCTTCTTTCAGGCCTTGAGGAGCATAAAGCGTGGGTCCCCAGGTGAATGTCATTAAGGAGTCTGTGGAAAATTCGACACCATCTCCATGAAGCCAGAGAGGGATGGTTTTGTGTTTTTGGCTTTCTTTCAAGCCACTGTCCCACAGCCTGGGGTCATTGCTTTTCAAGTTTCCCCAGAAAGCTTTCAACTTGTGAAGGCCAAAAAGCGAAGGAGCCAACTTAGGATAGCTGCTGAATAATTGCCAAGCCAGCAAATGTGGCAGTACAATGTGGCATGCTGCCTTGGTCTCTGGATTTTCTTCTTTGGCATCCAAGGCAGGAACCTGAATGGAAATTGTTGGGCTTTCTTGCAAGCCCCCGTGCATGGACTTTTTCAACCTAGCCCTTAATAGCCTTACAAGGTCTCTATGACAATTGCTTGGGTATTGACCAAAGGTTCCTAAGCCGCTCAATTCCACTATGCTCTCACATTGCAAGCCATCTGCAGTGGCTGCAAAAGCGATTTCTTGGAGCCCTGAGCTACTTAATTTCCCCAGGGACCAAAGTTGCAAAAGTTTCTTGCTTAGAGCCTGGCCTTCTTTCAGGCCTGGAGCTGGTCTTTTCCTAGTGTTTGTTAATTCTATTTTCTGATGGATGCCTGGCATGACCTTGAGCCATCAAAAACAGCTGCAGCATGCATGTATCTTACAGGTGAACCTCTTTACCCAAAAAAAGCTGCCTGGGGGCTGGGCATGCAAGCTGCTTATTTTTTTTGCGGGGCAACCATGCTGTCGCAAGTCAAGGCAAAAGTGGCCATGTCCCAGGCCTTCTTTCAGGCCAATCCTAGGCAGTGAGCAATTTCTTGAAAGCCTTCAGAGCTGATGCTGCTTCCAGCAAGTGGTTCTTGATGCCTTCCAGCTCACCATCTGTTGCCAAATCTTCCAAGCTGTCTCTAGATTTGATGAGAGCTTGCAGGACATCTGCACCCCAGCTGGCATCTTTGGCTTTCTTGCAAGCCTTCTTCAAATCAGCCACTCCTTTGCTGACCAAGGCCAGCATCTTCTTGACCTTACTGTCCTTTTCGTTTTCACCCACTTGTGTGGCTTCCTCTAACTTTGTGTGCCATTTTTTGTCTGCTTCCTTTTTTTTGGCAATCTTAGTCTTCTCTGCCTGAGCTTTCTTGCAAGCTCTGCTGTCCTCCTCCTTGACTTTCTCTTCCTTTGCGAGGTGCTTCTGCTTGTCATCATTTCTTTTTTCTTTTTTCTGAGAGACCATAGCCTGGCCTTTTTTCAGGCCTTGCAGGAAACTTGCTGCAGGATTATGTTGCTCTGCTGAACTTTCGTCCTCATGTTCAGAAGAAGTTTCAGAAGGTTCTGACAAAGCATCTTCAACCTGGAAGCCTTTCTGTGGCTTTTTTTCAAGCCAAAGGTCATCCCATTCCTGTTTTGTTCTTGCTGCTGCTAAGGCCTTCTTGCAGGCCTTCAGTTCCTCACCTTGCAGTGCTATTTCTTGCTCAGCAGCAATCCTTTTTTTTTGCTCCAGTGTGAGCTCGGTCCTGATCTTCACCAGGAGAAATTCATAGAATTTCTTTCCCACCTTTTTCACTGCTATTAAACCACTCTCTACCCTGGCCAGGGCCTCCTCTTCCCCATACCAGTCAAGGATCTGCTTCCAGGGGACCCACTCAAACCATTCTTTCTCCTTCTTGGAGTTGGCGACTTCTTGGCTTTTTTTCAAGCCCCCTTCCTGGGCCTGACCAGTCTTCAGGAAGTGCAGAAGCAGTTGCTTCTTCTGATCCAGGACACCTGGGCCACCCATCTGGAGCCAAGCTGCTTTGGCTTCAGGGTCTTTGTTCCTGGCTCCTTCATATTTTTTCCACAAGGCAGCTCTGTCTTTGTTGGAGATTTCCTGCCAGAATGCAGCCTCTGACAGGTGGCCTTCTTTCAGGCCTTGGATGGCTGCCTGTGTTTTTTCGTGAAGTTTGAGCCTGGAAGAAGTCAAAGTGGCACCAGCCTCAGAGCCTTCTTTCAGGCTTGCCTGGGCTGCCTTTGCTACACTTTCTGGAAGCATCTTTGCTGCTTCCTCTATCTCAGCCTCAGCAGCTGGTTTCCCTTCTTCAGAAGCATCTGGTTGGTGGCCTTCTTGCAGGCCCTCTTGCTGCTCCTCAGCAGTTGCCCCCTGGGTTGCTTCTTCCTGAGTTGCTTCGGGCTCAGAAGCTCCTACTTGGCCTTCTTGCAGGCCTTCTTGCTGCTTCTCCTCAGCACTTGTCTCTTGTGTTGCTTTCAGTGGTTGGCTTTCCTCATTTTTTTCATTCAGTTTCTGCGTTTTTTTTTTCTGGCTTTCTTTCAAGCCCTCAAGGGATGCAGGCCTTTTCTTGGCCATAGCCTCCAAGTACGGCTGGGGATTTGAGTTCTGAAATTGCTACAGAAAAAAAAGGTTTTGGTTTACATGAAGTTTGAAAGTTAACATTAAAAAAAAAACATGCGTGTGAGTTTGCCAGACCCCAGGGAACTCCACAGGATGGTTTCGCGCAGGTTTCGCGCAGTTGGGAACTCCACAGGATGGTTTCGCGCAGGTTTCGCGCAGTTGGGAACTCCACAGGATGGTTTCGCGCAGGTTTCGCGCAGTTGGGAACTTCACAGGATGGTTTCGCGCAGGTTTCGCGCAGTTGGGAACTTCACAGGATGGTTTCGCGTAGTTTAGGCGCAGTTGAAGTTATTTTTTTAAATTATAACATTTTTATGACATGCTTTTTTAAATTAAATGTTTCTTCTTTTTTCAAATAGTATTGGCTCTCTTTCAGTTACCTTAACTATTATTTCTTATTATTTCATTTTATTTTATTTTTCAATATTTTATTTACTTTTAAATTTCTTATTATATTATTTATTATCTTTTTTTCTTTTTTATTTATTGGTCGCTGAAGCAGGGGGGCCTTCTTTCAGGCCTGTCCCCTGGTGAGACAGCCTGAGGTGGTTTGGCTTTCTTTCAAACCTGTTTTTGGTTACTTTTCCTCCTTGTGGCTTTCTCTCAAGCCAAGTTTTTGTGCATGCCAATTTCTTCCCTGTGGCTTTCTTTCAAGCTTCACAGGTCAGAAGCATCCACCTCTTTCTCTCTTTTTTCTTTTCCCTCCTCCTGCCCCTCCTCCTCCTCCTTGACCACTTTCTTCCTTTCCTTTCGCTTCTTGGCTGTTTTCCCCTCCTCCATATCCTTGCATCTTCCTTCTCCTTCTCCTTGGGCTTCTCTTCCTTTTGGGGCTTCTTCTCCTTCTTTGCAGCTTCCTTTTCCTTGGAAACCTTTTTCTCCTTTCGCTCCTCCTCCTCCTTTGCAGCTTTCTTTTCCTTGTCCTTGGGGTCCTTTTTCTTTGGCTGCTCCTCCTGCTCCTTTTCCTCTTTCTCCTCCTCCTCCTCCTGCCAGTCTGGCTGCTTCTCCTCCACAAATACCTCCTCCTCTTCACTGTATTCATATGAATAAGAAGAGGAGGAGGATCTGCCGGCTTTTTGTTTAGGCCTTCTTTCAGGCCTGCTGCTGCTGCTGTCCTTCCTTTTTGGCCTTCTTTCAGGCCTGCTGCTGCTGCTGTCCTTCCTTTTTGGCCTTCTTTCAGGCCTGGCCCCTGGCCCTTCCTGCAGGGCAACCCCTCTGGCAGGGCTGGGGCTCATCTCCTGCTTGCTGAGCCATGCAACCTTCTCTTCCAGCAACTGCTTTCTTTCAAGCATTAGTTACTCCTCCTCCTCCTTCACCTCCTTCTCCCTCTCCTTGATCATCCTCCATTTCCTGCTCCCTTCATGCAAAGGCTGAACCTTGTCTTCCTTAAAGCCTTCTTTCAGGCCCTTCTCTTTCCTGGCTTGGACTTCAGGGTCTCTGGCCCTCAAAGCCTTTCTCGCTTCCCTTCCCCTCTTGCCCCTGGCTTCTTGCCTGAAAGGGTCCCAATCCTCCTCCCCTGGTCGATGCTCAGGGACAAAAGCTGGCCTTCTTTCAGGCCTGCTGCTGCTTGCACCTGACCCCTTTTCTTTGGCCTTGGCTTTGCCTTTGCTTTTCCCTTTTTGGCCTTCTTGTAGGCCTTCCCTGGCTGCCTCTGCAGGGCTTGGGCCAAAGAGGCGGCCCTGTGTGCTTCTGGGAGCCTCCTCCTCCTGTCTCCTCTGCCCCCTGCGCAGGGAGTTGTCAGAGGATGATTCCTCCTCCTCATCCCTGTCCCTCCACCTTCTCTCCCTGTCTCTCAGCTCCCTATCAGGCTCCCTTTCCCAGCCAGTCCAGGTGTCGCCATCATCCCAATCCTTTTCATGACCCCAGGGCACATAGCCAGCATAAGCTCGGCCTACCCACCAGGTCATGTGGTTTCAGATGGCCTTCTTGCAGGCCTTGAGCTGGAAGATTTGCAAGTGATTGAATTGCTGGGCCTTCTTGCAGGCCTTAAGTTGAAGTGCGCTTAGAGGTTGAAAGGTGCCCCCCCACCTATCTTCGGTTTTGAGGCTCAAAAGGCTGCAGGCAACAAACAGATTGCTTTCGCCTACTATGTTAAACCCTTTTTGGTGAACATAACACCCCTGGAACACTCAGGTCATAACCTAAGTACAAAAAGAATGACAGTGAAAACGGTGAGGTTTTTCTTTAAATTTCGTTGGCTATCCCCTGCCCCACAAAAACAAACACTTTACCCAAACCCCAAACCACAATTTTTTTTGGCCAAGAAAAAAGTCCTGGCCATGTGCTTTGCACATGGCTGCGGCCTGAACCCTCCTAGTGGCCTTTTTTCAGGCCTTGCCCTGTTAGAAAGGTATATGCCTTCTTTCAGGCATTCAATTTACATTTTTGACTAAATCGTCTCTTTTTTCTTTCATGTTTTCCTTTATTATGTCCTCCTCCATGGCCACCTTTTCCAGCTCCAAAATCACAGCGTGATGCCCACCTGGGAAAATCTTTTCCATTCTTTTGGTGCAGCCAATGATGAGCTTCCAATCTCTTCCAAAAAGGCCCATGAGATAGGCTTGGTCCTTGCCCATGATTTTTTTCACTGCTGACCATGGCCTTCTTTCAGGCCTTGGCCCTTCTGCTGCCACCAATGGTTCTGGCTATGGTGCTGCTTCTTTTTTTGGTCCTTGCTTCTCTGTGGGCCTTTTTTCAGGCCTTAAGCTTTTTGCCTTGGGCAAGGAAGCTTTCTTCGAAGCTGGCTTTTTTTTGCATTCTTTGCTGGCTGGCTTTTTTTGGATTTCTGACCTTCTTTCAAGCCCTGGTCTGCTCTCAACCAACTCTTGGGCTGCCTCTTGTGCAGCTTTATCCAGCTGCTCCTTGCAGCTTACCCTCATTTTTTCCAGAATTGTCATGTTTCTGGAAAAGCAATCTTTCACTTCTTCTTCTTCTTCTTTTGCAGCCTGTGGAGAATTGAGAATGGCTGGCCAGCCATGGGAGTCCACAGAAACATCTGAAACTTGTAGTTTCAAAGTTCTGGCCTTCTTGCAGGCCTGCTCCTCGGGTTCTTTCAAAGAAGCAGAGCTGGAACTTCCTTGGCCACCAGCCTCTGCAGCTTTCGCAGAAGAAGTCTCCTTGGCAGCTTTGGCCTTCTTGCAGGCCTGGTCATCCTCAGGACCTGGGGCTGCTTTCTTGCAAGCATCTGGCAAATCCACAATTTCAAGAATGGATTGCCTTTCAGCCCCTGTAGCTCCCTGCAGGCACTGCCTTAGTTTCGAAGAGTCTCTTTTCAGTCTTCTCACATGGCTGAGCAAGCAGACAAATTGACTTGCAAGCTTACCTGCCCACAGGTCATCCTTCCACTCACTGTCGTTGTGAGTGTACCCATATTTGAGGATGTACTGCTTCAACTACCCAGAGGGAATTTCTCCTTCTGAGATTTTGTAGAACTCCTTGACATACTTTGCATTGTGGTGCAAACCTGCAGAGCTCACAGCTGTGCTTACACTTTTCTCCTGATAGTCACCAAGTTTAAAAGCATCAGCACCTTGGGTGGCCACAGCTGTCTCAAAAATTTTTCGCAAAGCATCCAAGTCCACTGGTGGCACCAATGACCTACGTGCTCCACCCTTGGATGTCATGGCTTTCTTTCAAGCCCTAGCAAGCTGAAAATCCTCAGATTCAAATCCCTTGAAGATGATTGATTTTTCAAGCCCACAACGCACCAGCTAAAACCCCAAAACTTTGAAGAATGACCTTCTTTCAGGCCCAGACCAGGCAATGAGTTTAAATTTGCTATAAGCAAAAACAGCTCTGGCACATATGAGTATAAAATAGAAGCTTGCGTGTTGTGAATGCCTCTAATGGCCCCCTACATGCTTGAAAAATGAATCTGACAATTGTAGCTGAAGACTGATAATGGTCTTGATTTGCTGATGATACTACTATATGATATTGATCATGCTATTAATCGATATTGATTAAAAATATTGATCTTTTCTTTCAATCCTCGATATTAAAAAACATATTTTCCTGGTATTGAAAAAAATCATTTTCAATATTATTGATCAGGATTGATCAGGATTAATTTTTTTCAATATCGAATCCTCAGGGTACTAAAAGATATATCAGAAGATATGTCAAATAAAATGTCAAAAGATATGTCAAAATATATTAAATAGAATATCAGAAAATATGTCAGATAAAAATATCAAAAGATATATTAAATGTAAATAATATATAAAAAATAAAAAGAAAGATAATTAAATCGATAAAATAAAAATATAATATGTTAAATTTAAAATCTAGAATATAAAATATAATAATTTATTAAAGAATTTAATGGTTATTTTATGTAAAGAAAAAAAATCCTTAAAACAAAAAATTTTTTAATAGGGATATATTATAAATCCAAATTTGCTTATATTTTTTGCCTAAGATTCGTTTTTATCCAAGAAAAATATATTCAATATATAAATAAATAAATATATAATTAAATAAACAAATAAATAAAACAATGAATAAATATAATTATCCTAAAATAAATAAAATATCGGTTATTTTTATTTATTAATATTTTTTTTAAATAAATAATAATAATATATTTAAAATTCTTATTTTTTTTATATATTTTATTTTTTATTAAATTAATTTTAACCAATTTTAAATATGGATCTAAAGAAATTTCAAAAAATATAAAAATTAAATAATACCAAAAAATAAATAGAATATTATTTCAAACCAGGTAAATAAAATATTTTAAGGGAATTATAAGCACAACGCGCAGACCCCACAGCAGCTTAAAACCCTCCAAACCATATTCCAACTACCAATTTTCGACCTCGCCTGGGGGGGGGTCGAAATATTCCAAATATCTATTTTTTTTAAGTAGCCGACATCCAACATAATTCCAACATAAATCCCGCACCCTCCAAAAAATATTCTATCTAATTTAGGATCACTATATATAGAAAATTGGATGGATGGATAGATAGATATATCGATTAATTGATTAATTGATAAATATATTAATAGATTAGTAGATATGATAGATATATAGATAGATAAATAGATAGATAAATAGATAGATCGATAGATAGATAGACAGACACATAGCAAGATAGATAGATAGATAGATAGATAGATGGATAGATACATAGATAGATTGATAGATAATTAGATAGATAGATAGATAGATAGATAGATAGATAGGATAGATAGGACAGATAGGATAGAAAGGATAGATAGGATCGATAGGATCGATAGGATCGATAGGATCGATAGGATAGATAGGACAGATAGGATAGATAGGATCGATAGGATCGATAGGATCGATAGGATTGATAGATAGGATCGATAGGATTGATAGATAGGATAGATAGGATCGATAGGATAGATAGGATAGATAGGATAGATAGGATAGATAGGATAGATAGGATAGATAGGATAGATAGGATGGATGGATGGATAGATAGATAGATAGATAAACAGACAGATAGACAGATAGATAGACAGACAGATAGGCAGACAGATAGATAGATAGAAAGATAAATAGACAGATAGATAGATAGATAGATAGATAGATAGATAGATAGATAGATAGATAGGCAGATCGATAGATCGATAGATCGATAGATGCGCAGGTAAACGGGATGGGATGGGATAGGACAGGACAGGACAGAATAGGATGGATAGGATTGAATTGCATAGGAAGGGATAGGATAGCATAGCATTGGAAGGTCGAGAGAATGGTCTCCAAAGTTGGATATAAAGATAAGATAGATATAGGTCAGGGTCGGATAGGTGAGGATAGATTGGATAGATAGGACAGATCGGACAAATAGGATAGATAGGATAGGAAAGATAAAGCAGATAGGACAAATAGGCACAGAATCTCCCAATTCCCGGAGCCCAGAACCTTCCAGAACCTCAATCCCAGGGTGCGAGGTCAGAAAAAAAGGTCAGCAAGGTGGAAAAAAAAGGAGGTGCAGTGCAAGGTCAGGAAAAAGAGGTGGCAAGGTTTGAAAAGAGAGGTGGCGAGGCAAGGTTAGAAAAAAGAGTTTTCCAAGGTGTAAAAAAAAAGGGTGAGGCTTAAAAAAAGAGACGCAAGGTTATAAAAAGAGGTGCCATATTTTGGTAAGGGTTTTGTATGTTTGTATTGTATTTGCGCCGTGGAAGGGAAAATTAAGGGCTGTGTGGCTGCTGCGTGCTCATGGGGCGGGGTCACCTCATTGACAGTATGCTTTTAGACTGTGGGAGGCATATCACAGGCAATTTGATCGTACACCTGCGGGAAGTTACGTGAAATTGTTGCAGGGTGAAAAGGACCTCAGGGTTACGTGGAGCTGCCTGATCCTTGGGAAATAAATATATTAATTACATGAGAATCAACATAAAAATAAACAACATCATAAAACTTAATATTACATATATACATTTTCCCATTTGCCCAAAAAGTACAAACCATGAACGGCAGGCATTCTAACTGATACTTTCCGCGCATATACCAGCAAATACTGTGAGACATGGGCTATTGGTGTGTTTTTCAAGCACCGCATTCTAACTCCATTTCGCCTGTAAAATACCAGTCAAAACTTACATTTTCTCACCAATTTCTGCGCCGCATTCTAACTGTGCTTCTGCATATTCACAGGTGTTTCTTCAGTTAGAATGCGCCCGCCGTGGGGGGGGGGGCCAAACGGGCCACCATCACGCGAAGCCAAAACCGCATTCTAACTTTGTTTTTAACGGTGTGTATATATATATATATAAATAATGCAA
Source organism: Cladocopium goreaui (assembly GCA_947184155.2). NCBI lineage: Eukaryota > Dinophyceae > Suessiales > Symbiodiniaceae > Cladocopium > Cladocopium goreaui. The sequence continues at coordinate 27,108 of CAMXCT020002386.1, forward strand.
AAATTAAACATTATTGCTGTCCGACCAAGCTGGGGCTAGCAGCATTCACAATGTACTCGTCCTACTCGTCAAAAAATGCTGTTCTTACAAATAAACTAGAACATGACACAAAACAATAAAAATAAATCAAAATAACACTTACTATGTGCGCTTCCGCTATTAATAGGATTTGGACATATTCATTGGCATTGCCAGATTTAACCATTGCAATTTGATTTTCCGAAGCAACTTCTTGCTTAGTTATTCCCTTCCAAGATGCCTCCCAGCATGCGATATGGACACCCACCAGTTAGCATGCCCGATGCCGTGACTAAAAAGGCCTGACCGCTGGCTATACCAAAGCTTTCAAAAGAAAACTAATAAAAACCAAACAGAGAAACAATCATAGAATAATTTGAAGGAGAACAATTCATCCCCAAGTCAAAAGGACCATGCAGCTTGCTGAGTGCTCTTTACAGCCTGAATCTGGGTTTATCCCAAATGGGAAACATCATCATCATCATCATCATCATCATCATCATCCCATTCTCCCATCCTCCGCCTGTGGGCAGGGACCTTCGACTTGCAGTGTGGCGGCCGTCTGCTGGATGGCTCTGTTCACCTCAAGGCGAAAGCTCAGGGGTATCGCAATTGTTTTTTGAGCTCCTGGTTATTCAACGTAGCGAACTGGAAAAATACATTTTATAGGTTCATCACCATCACCCTCACCCTCACCATCACCACCATCATCATCATCATCATCGTCATCATCATAACTATACATATATATATATATACATATACATATATATATATGTATAACAATCATCTATAAATTGGCGAATCTATACCATAGCTATGTAAGATAAGAGGCTAAACTTTCGGTTTCAACCAAGACATCTACGGAACCACGCAGTTGCCAAGCGGATCACCTTGCCTTCTCCAGCTCCGGGTCCAACAGAGATCCCACAGGCGCGCCAAAGAAATGCTCCAGTGCTCGGCTCCAGGTCTCTTCGTCTTGCTGCGCCTCAGAAGCGGGAAGAGATCTGATGTTGAGGACCCCATTTTTACATGATGTTCCCATGAAAACCGGCATGTTTAGGGGATTTCCAATTTATATAATGGGATGAATGGTTCAACTTGGATTTCATCTGTCGATGCTTCTGGTCGTCAACCCCATGTTTTTTGGGAGGCAGGGTTTAAAGGTATCTAAATGGATGGTCTATCACTTGTATCCCCGTAGATTGGGAATTTGGAAATCATCCAGTAAGAGCCAATTGTGATTTAAGAATCACAGAGCTCTGGTCCAGGGTCTCCAGGGTCCTCAGGGTTGCCCCATGATTCATCACCCATGTTCAGGCACGACAAAGCCAGCTTGATCGTATTGCATGGTATACCTTGTTGGTTGTAAATCCCATGAAAAATTGCCTCACTAACAAGTGAGCGCATGTATATATATATATATATCCACAAACCAATATGTATATCATACAATTAGATATCACTATGTATATGTGTCCCCATAGACTGGTTGGTTTTCTATCCCCATTTCTGTTGCTTTAACGACCTGTGAAAGCTGTTCGCCCAGCCTGAATCAATTTGGTGAGCAAAAGCTCCAGAGTGACCTGGTGCCACTTGGGATCATTGCCGGGGAAACAATGGTGCCATGGTTGAAACCACCACTTGAGCCATTAAAACTACCTCGTTTTACCATCTCATTGCGCTTTTTGGTTGATAGAGATTGATAGGTTTCCCTAATATGGATCATTTCATAATCTCCAACATGCTAGGTATCATAACCTCAAAACCCACTAAAATCTACCAAGTTACTTTCAATGGCTCACGTTATACCACAAATCAATCGGATGGCCACAGGCCAAACTTGGATTGCCAAGGTCACAGCATCGATGAGTCATTTTTCCGCACCAAAATACGATTTTTCTGCACACGTTATATTAGTTTACCACCGTGGAATAAGGCCTCCCGTCTTCCCCTTGCGGCCCGACTCCGTGAAATAAGGGTTTTGGGGGATAGTTACCCCTAACCATCATTCCAATGATGTTGTACAGTAGTGAGGTCGTTGTAATTGGTCCAACATTTTCGGAGCCAATCATTTTGATTCCAGCCACTTGGGACTTTAAGACTTTAAGACTTGACAGAGCTGCTAGGAAGACCATGGAAGACCCCAAAAATCCAACACAGATCTCATGGCACTGACACTTGCATAGTTAAGCTTTGATGCCACCAGCAATAGAAGTGTACCTCACCATTCAAAATGTTGGTTGATTCATTTGAAAAAACAAACGGTTAATCCCCAATATCCTTCCAAAATTCCTGCAATTCTGTTCGAAATGAAGCCATTCACCTACGAATACTGTATCATTTGCTAGGTGCACGCCTCACCAGCTTCGGAGTCTTCCTCACCTGGCTTGATTCGTTTCATGTGGCAATGCCATGGTCAGAACGGGATGAATGTGCTATGGTCATCCCAGGGGCAATGGGACAAACATCCCGGCGGACCTGGCACCGGCCCATGATTGCTTAAAAAGTCTTGTTTCGCTGTGGCGCCAGCTCGATTTCATGTGGGAAACAACCATGAAAAAAAACATCCGTTTTAGTGTGGTTTGCAACCCTTGCAGGGTTTTGTGCTTCAAAACCCGGCGAACGATCAAAGTGGTCTTTTCTCTTCACCGCATGAGAGATCTTACAGCTTCGCCAGTGGCGGTCAGCAAGTCGAAGTCAATGTGTTCCCATCTCCATTGGTGACTTCGAATGTATTTGAACAACAAACCATTGCGTTTGCCTTGGACTTGGGAACGAATGCTGTCTGGAATTGACTTTTTCATCAATTTCCAGTAGCCTAGCGTACCGTAGCCTCTCATCATGCGTAGCGTAGCCTCCCATCATGTCTTGCAGTAGTGACGAATGCGTAGCGTAGCATCACATCATGTGGGAACACCCCACCCCACCCCATGCGTAGCGTAGCCTCCCATCATGTCTTGCAGTAGTGACGAATGCGTAGCGTAGCATCACATCATGTCTTGCAGTAGTGACGAATGCGTAGCGGAGCATCACATCAGTGTCTTGCAAGTATGACGATGCTATCAACAGGGGGGGCATCCCCACCCCAAGAAACCCACCCCATGCGTAGCGTAGCATCACATCATGTCTTGCAGTAGTGACAAATGCGTAGCGTAGCTTCACATCATGTCTTGCAGTAGTGACGAATGCTATCACACCCCACCCCACCCCACCACATGCGTAGCGTAGCCTCCCATCATGTCTTGCAGTAGTGACGAATGCGTAGCGTAGCATCACATCATGTCTTGCAGTAGTGACGAATGCGTAGCGTAGCCTCCCATCATGTCTTGCAGTAGTGACGAATGCGTAGCGTAGCATCACATCATGTCTTGCAGTAGTGACGAATGCGTAGCGTAGCTTCACATCATGTCTTGCAGTAGTGACGAATGCTATCACACCCCACCCCACCCCAATTTGTGGGCCGGTAAAAGGTCCGTCTGCACAAACATGAATAAATAATACATGAGTATAGTTTATAAACAGATACATACATATATATATATATGTTTATGATGTGTATATAAAATCACGGATTTATACTTAATTATCTAAAACAGTCTGTAACTATTTATGATGGGTCTTTTTTAAATCCCCATTCATGGATTGATGACCATCCCACTTGATATAGGCTATTCCCAGCGTGGTGAATGCTATTCCTCAGTGCAACCAGGTCGTCTCACGCTGATCAATGTAGAGACCATTGGCATGGCTAGATATGTCTGGATATAGACAGAAACTCTTCCCTTTGAAGGCTATCGATATAGGATGATACTGGATGATATAGCTATGTATTAAATTGTATTATAGATCGGAACACGTGTGTCTGAACATAGAGAATTGCTGCATGAGCGCCATGATCAATTGCCATGGTTTCGATTATAAATGCCAAGGAGGCAAACCAATGTGCCAAACATTCTCAAGCATTACGTTCGAACAACATGCCCAGTCTCGTCAATTCATTCGGTCCCCTTTCGGGACACACAACTGCCGCGTCGTTCTACCACATTTCACCTATCGGTGACTAGATTTATTGTGATTCCGAATTTCTATGAACCATTGTGAATCCTCATGAAGTAGTTGCAAAGGGTATCAAAAGGCGAACTAATTCCAATCATTAGCAAGCCAGCATGTATGGCTTGCAAATATAATTCACCGCGGATTCTTTCACCTGCTCACCTACCTCCTGGTAAATCTAACCAATGGAAAGACCCTTTTGTTTACAGAACGGCCCCTCATGCGGAGTGATGTTTGCTCTAAAAATTGTCAAAGATACTGTGATTTACTGTGTTTTGTGACCAGGTGGTTTTTCGCTTACCACCTTAATTTTTGGAGGGTACTTGGTGGTTCACCCCAGGAAGTTATAGTTCGTGAACCTCCAGTTCGCATTGGACATGCCCCACCATTAATAATGTTTGATTACCCAAGAGTTGGTTTGTAAACGCTGTCATATCCGATTATCTTCAATGATCTTCCCATTATTGTTGGTTTGAAAAAAATAAGAATCCATCATATCCCAATAAAGTCCCATGAAATCCCCATGTTTCTTGGCACGGTTTTTCCATGGCCGTTTTCCGAGGCCTGGAATGTCGAAGTTCGACCCCGCGGCGCCGGTCTCATCAGTCTCCTGCACCGCTGCATTGTCTTTTGTAATAGTTGAAATATGTAGGTTCTTATGGTGATATAATGGGAATATTATGAGTTATCATGATAAATTATAGGTGAATATGGTGATATAATGGGAATATTGAAGGTTATCATGACAAATATAATATAGGTTGTTATGGTGCTATGATGTGCTATAATGTAAATATAATGGGAATATAAACATAATAACTTAACTTGGTTCAAGAGCTATACTCTGTAGAGGGCCTAGAGGGTATATACGTATATACATATAGGTTCCGCATTTATTTACAACATATATGGGCAATATGTGTCACATATGCCCCCACAATTGTTTTTCACATATGCGCAAATGTCCGTAAGATCTGATTTTGTGTAAATAAGATCTTACGGACATATAATATATGTCAGTAAGACCTTATTTACGTAAAACAAGATCTTGAATCTTAAATATATGATATGTGATACATAAATGTAATGTATATGTAATGCATATGCAACTGCAAATGTGTACACAAATGTCTACATGGATATATGTATATGATCATGTCCGCCTGTACTCTACAGAAACCTGGCCCACATAGCTCTTGAATCAAGATAAATAATAACATATCATAACCAACCAGAATGAGTTTATTTTGTTGGATACACCAGCAATATAATCTTTGGGGGTGTCTGGATTTTGGGGCATCTTATGTTCACACGAAGCCATTTACCTGGACCCCAACGAAACCATATTTTTCGGAGGTTTTAAGGCTTTGATTGAGGCAACAAAAGGACAAACTTCCCAAAAACAGAGGTCATGTGTGCTTTAGGTGTGGCATCTGCAAACATCTACATACACAGCTCCATGTTTACATGCACAACTTATGATGTTGACGGGGATATTGATATTACCAACGCAAATTTCAGGTAATGGCGAACACAGGTTGGCTACGCATAATTATATAGCCGCTCCGCCACAACCATACACTTTCGATGTACTGAATCTGTTCGTGCCAGGGTACCCCGTAGAAGGTACCTCTTAATCATCAGGTTGATTGGTTCGGGACAAACTATACGTATATTACATGTTTTACATACAAGCAAATACTTACGCATATATGTATATATTTAAAACTATTTCCATATATATATATATGTATATGTATATATTCTGTATATTTAAACACCTATAAATATGCATATGTAAATCATTTTATAATATATATATATATATAATACAACTGATACTGAAATATTATGTAAAATAAATACGATATATATGTATATATTGTAAAAGTGATGGGTATATATATATATATAATACGGATATAGATATGGCTTCTATATACACAACCCCGGCACCGGCCGGCGCTTTCGGCGGCTCCACTGTCACGCTGTCGTCGACAGTCCTGGCGTGGATGCGTAGCTGAGGAATATCACAGGGATATATCGATATGGGGGTTTCCATAGTCACGGGAATCTTAAAATGGTTGGTTTTTAATGGACAAACCATCTATAAATAGATGATTCGGGGATACCCCCATGACTTTGGAAACCTCTATATAAGTTGGTTTATAAACCCCATTAACATCCATTGACTATAGTTCTATTTTCCATAAACCATAGTTAAGCCACTTATAAGGCAACTTGGCTATCTTGGAGGACCCATCCTGTACCGATATACCTTGAGAAAATGGACCCCTGACTGAAATGTGGAAATACAAGTCTTCAAACCTGTAAAGAATAGTTGTCCAAGGGCCCCTCCAAGATATCCCCTGTGGTTATTTAATATAGCTACGGAAGATTGTGGAAATCGTGGTCCATTTACCTCGATGATTTATGATGATTTACCGTTCTTAAAAATGGTGATTTTCAAGTTTGCTACGTTAAATTACCAGAGGATCATCCCATTAAGTGGTTAGTAACTGGGTTTGTTCAGCCATTTAGAAGTGGGATAACCAACGCTATCGGGGACTTACTAACCAGGATCATTGCAGTTACCACTTAGTAAGTGGGATGATCCTCTAAGTAACCAAGAAAAATCCGGACAAATAATCCCAAACACATTCTTCCTTTTGGGGCTTCTTCTCCTTCTTTGCAGCTTCCTTTTCCTTGGAAACCTTTTTCTCCTTTCGCTCCTCCTCCTTTGCAGCTTTCTTTTCCTTGTCCTTGGGGTCCTTTTTCTTTGGCTGCTCCTCCTCCTCCTTTTCCTCTTTCTCCTCCTCCTCCTCCTGCCAGTCTGGCTGCTCCTCCTCCACAAATACCTCCTCCTCTTCACTGTATTCATATGAATAAGAAGAGGAGGAGGATCTGCCGGCTTTTTGTTTAGGCCTTCTTTCAGGCCTGCTGCTGCTGCTGTCCTTCCTTTTTGGCCTTCTTTCAGGCCTGCTGCTGCTGCTGTCCTTCCTTTTTGGCCTTCTTTCAGGCCTGGCCCCTGGCCCTTCCTGCAGGACTACCCCTCTGGCAGGGCTGGGGCTCATCTCCTGCTTGCTGAGCCATGCAGCCTTCTCTTCCAAGAAGGCTGCCTTCTCTTCCAGCAACTGCTTTCTTTCAAGCATTAGTTGCTCCTCCTCCTCCTTCACCTCCTTCTCCCTCTCCTTGATCATCCTCCATTTCCTGCTCCCTTCATGCAAAGGCTGAACCTTGTCTTCCTTAAAGCCTTCTTTCAGGCCCTTCTCTTTCCTGGCTTGGACTTCAGGGTCTCTGGCCCTCAAAGCCTTTCTCGCTTCCCTTCCCCTCTTGCCCCTGGCTTCTTGCCTGAAAGTGTCCCAATCCTCCTCCCCTGGTCGATGCTCAGGGACAAAAGCTGGCCTTCTTTCAGGCCTGCTGCTGCTTGCACCTGACCCCTTTTCTTTGGCCTTGGCTTTGCCTTTGCTTTTCCCTTTTTGGCCTTCTTGCAGGCCTTCCCTGGCTGCCTCTGCAGGGCTTGGGCCAAAGAGGCGGCCCTCCTCCTGTCTCCTCTGCCCCCTGCGCAGGGAGTTGTCAGAGGATGATTCCTCCTCCTCATCCCTGTCCCTCCACCTTCTCTCCCTGTCTCTCAGCTCCCTATCAGGCTCCCTTTCCCAGCCAGTCCAGGTGTCGCCATCATCCCAATCCTTTTCATGACCCCAGGGCACATAGCCAGCATAAGCTCGGCCTACCCACCAGGTCATGTGGTTTCAGATGGCCTTCTTGCAGGCCTTGAGCTGGAAGATTTGCAAGTGATTGAATTGCTGGGCCTTCTTGCAGGCCTTAAGTTGAAGCGCGCTTAGAGGTTGAAAGGTGCCCCCCCACCTATCTTCGGTTTTGAGGCTCAAAAGGCTGCAGGCAACAAACAGATTGCTTTCGCCTACTATGTTAAACCCTTTTTGGTGAACATAACACCCCTGGAACACTCAGGTCATAACCTAAGTACAAAAAGAATGACAGTGAAAACGGTGAGGTTTTTCTTTAAATTTCGTTGGCTATCCCCTGCCCCACAAAAACAAACACTTTACCCAAACCCCAAACCACAATTTTTTTTGGCCAAGAAAAAAGTCGTGGCCATGTGCTTTGCACATGGCTGCGGCCTGAACCCTCCTAGTGGCCTTCTTTCAGGCCTTGCCCTGTTAGAAAGGTGTATGCCTTCTTTCAGGCATTCAATCTACATTTTTGACTAAATCGTCTCTTTTTTCTTTCATGTTTTCCTTTGTTATGTCCTCCTCCATGGCCACCTTTTCCAGCTCCAAAATCACAGCGTGATGCCCACCTGGGAAAATCTTTCCCATTCTTTTGGTGAAGCCAATGATGAGCTTCCAATCTCTTCCAAAAAGGCCCATGAGATAGGCTTGGTCCTTGCCCATGACTTTTTTCACTGCTGACCATGGCCTTCTTTCAGGCCTTGGCCCTTCTGCTGCCACCAATGGTTCTGGCTGTGGTGCTGCTTCTTTTTTTGGTCCTTGCTTCTCTGTGGGCCTTCTTTCAGGCCTTAAGCTTTTTGCCTTGGGCAAGGAAGCTTTCTTCGAAGCTGGCTTTTTTTGCATTCTTTGCTGGCTGGCTTTTTTTGGATTTCTGACCTTCTTTCAAGCCCTGGTCTGCTCTCAACCAACTCTTGGGCTGCCTCTTGTGCAGCTTTATCCAGCTGCTCCTTGCAGCTTACCCTCATTTTTTCCAGAATTGTCATGTTTCTGGAAAAGCAATCTTTCACTTCTTCTTCTTCTTCTTCTTCTTCTTCTTCTTCTTCTTCTTTTGCGGCCTTTGGAGAATTGAGAATGGCTGGCCAGCCATGGGAGTCCACAGAAACATCTGAAACTTGTAGTTTCAAAGTTCTGGCCTTCTTGCAGGCCTGCTCCTCGGGTTCTTTCAAAGAAGCAGAGCTGGAACTTCCTTGGCCACCAGCCTCTGCAGCTTTCGCAGAAGAAGTCTCCTTGGCAGCTTTGGCCTTCTTGCAGGCCTGGTCATCCTCAGGACCTGGGGCTGCTTTCTTGCAAGCATCTGGCAAATCCACAATTTCAAGAATGGATTGCCTTTCAGCCCCTGTAGCTCCCTGCAGGCACTGCCTTAGTTTCGAAGAGTCTCTTTTCAGTCTTCTCACATGGCTGAGCAAGCAGACAAATTGACTTGCAAGCTTGCCTGCCCACAGGTCATCCTTCCACTCACTGTCGTTGTGAGTGTACCCATATTTGAGGATGCACTGCTTCAACTGCCCAGAGGGAATTTCTCCTTCTGAGATTTTGTAGAACTCCTTGACATACTTTGCATTGTGGTGCAAACCTGCAGAGCTCACAGCTGTGCTTACACTTTTCTCCTGATAGTCACCAAGTTTAAAAGCATCAGCACCTTGGGTGGCCACAGCTGTCTCAAAATTTTTTCGCAAAGCATCCAAGTCCACTGGTGGCACCAATGACCTGCGTGCTCCACCCTTGGATGTCATGGCTTTCTTTCAAGCCCTAGCAAGCTGAAAATCCTCAGATTCAAATCCCTTGAAGATGATTGATCTTTCAAGCCCGCAACACACCAGCTGAAACCCCAAAACTTTGAAGAATGGCCTTCTTTCAGGCCCAGACCAGGCAATGAGTTTAAATCTGCTATAAGCAAAAACAGCTCTGGCACATATGAGTATGAAATAGAAGCTTGCGTGTTGTGAATGCCTCTAATGGCCTCCTACATGCTTGAAAAATGGATCTGACAATTGTAGCTGAAGACTGATAATGGTCTTGACTTGCTGATGATACTACTATATGATATTGATCATGCTATTGATCGATATTGATTGGAAATATTGATCTTTTCTTTCAATCCTCGATATTGAAAAACATATTTTCCTGGTATTGAAAAAAATCATTTTCAATATTATTGATCAGGATTGATCAGGATTGATTTTTTTCAATATCGGATCCTCAGGGTACTAAAAGATATATCAGAAGATATGTCAAATAAAATGTCAAAAGATATTATAAAAAATATATTAAATAGAATATCAGAAAATATGTCAGATAAAAATATCAAAAGATATATTAAATGTAAATAATATATGAAAAATAAAAAGAGAGATAATTAAATCGATAAAATAGAAATATAATATGTTAAATTTAAAATCTAGAATACAAAATATAATAATTTATTAAAGAATTTAATGGTTATTTTATGTAAAGAAAAAAATTCCTTAAAACAAAAAAAACTTTAATAGGGATATATTATAAATCCAAATTTGCTTATATTTTTTGCCTAAGATTCGTTTTTATCCAAGAAAAATATATTCAATATATAAATAAATAAATATATAATTAAATAAACAAATAAATAAAACAATAAATAAATATAATTATCCTAAAATAAATAAAATATCGGTTATTTTTATTTATTAATATTTTTTTTAAATAAATAATAATAATATATTTAAAATTCTTATTTTTTTTATATATTTCATTTTTTATTAAATTAATTTTAACCAATTTTAAATATGGATCTAAAGAAATTTCAAAAAATATAAAAATTAAATAATACCAAGAAATAAATAGAATATTATTTCAAACCAGGTAAATAAAATATTTTAAGGGAATTATAAGCACAACGCGCAGACCCCACAGCAGCTTAAAACCCTCCAAACCATATTCCAACTACCAATTTTCGACCTCGCCTGGGGGAGGGTCGAAATATTCCAAATATCTATTTTTTTTAAGTAGCCGACATCCAACATAATTCCAACATAAATCCCGCACCCTCCAAAAAATATTCTATCTAATTTAGGATCACTATATATAGAAAATTGGATGGATGGATAGATAGATATATCGATTAATTGATTAATTGATAAATATATTAATAGATTAGTAGATATGATAGATATATAGATAGATAAATAGATAGATAAATAAATAGATAGATAGAAAGATAGATAGAAAGATAGATAAAAAGATAGATAGATAGATAGATAAATAGATAGATAAATAGATAGATCGATAGATAGATAGACAGACACATAGCAAGATAGGTAGAGAGATAGATAGATAGATGGATAGATACATAGATAGATTGATAGATAATTAGATAGATAGATAGATAGATAGATAGGATAGATAGGACAGATAGGATAGAAAGGATAGATAGGATCGATAGGATCGATAGGATCGATAGGATCGATAGGATCGATAGGATAGATAGGACAGATAGGATAGATAGGATCGATAGGATCGATAGGATCGATAGGATTGATAGATAGGATCGATAGGATTGATAGATAGGATAGATAGGATCGATAGGATAGATAGGATAGATAGGATAGATAGGATAGATAGGATAGATAGGATAGATAGGATAGATAGGATGGATGGATGGATAGATAGATAGATAGATAAACAGACAGATAGACAGATAGATAGACAGACAGATAGATAGGCAAACAGATAGATAGATAGAAAGATAAATAGACAGATAGATAGATAGATAGATAGATAGATAGGCAGATCGATAGATCGATAGATCGATAGATGCGCAGGTAAACGGGATGGGATGGGATAGGACAGGACAGGACAGAATAGGATGGATAGGATTGAATTGCATAGGAAGGGATAGGATAGCATAGCATTGGAAGGTCGAGAGAATGGTCTCCAAAGTTGGATATAAAGATAAGATAGATATAGGTCAGGGTCGGATAGGTGAGGATAGATTGGATAGATAGGACAGATCGGACAAATAGGATAGATAGGATAGGAAAGATAAAGCAGATAGGACAAATAGGCACAGAATCTCCCAATTCCCGGAGCCCAGAACCTTCCAGAACCTCAATCCCAGGGTGCGAGGTCAGAAAAAAAGGTCAGCAAGGTGGAAAAAAAAGGAGGTGCAGTGCAAGGTCAGGAAAAAGAGGTGGCAAGGTTTGAAAAGAGAGGTGGCGAGGCAAGGTTAGAAAAAAGAGTTTTCCAAGGTGTAAAAAAAAAGGGTGAGGCTTAAAAAAAGAGACGCAAGGTTATAAAAAGAGGTGCCATATTTTGGTAAGGGTTTTGTATGTTTGTATTGTATTTGCGCCGTGGAAGGGAAAATTAAGGGCTGTGTGGCTGCTGCGTGCTCATGGGGCGGGGTCACCTCATTGACAGTATGCTTTTAGACTGTGGGAGGCATATCACAGGCAATTTGATCGTACACCTGCGGGAAGTTACGTGAAATTGTTGCAGGGTGAAAAGGACCTCAGGGTTACGTGGAGCTGCCTGATCCTTGGGAAATAAATATATTAATTACATGAGAATCAACATAAAAATAAACAACATCATAAAACTTAATATTACATATATACATTTTCCCATTTGCCCAAAAAGTACAAACCATGAACGGCAGGCATTCTAACTGATACTTTCCGCGCATATACCAGCAAATACTGTGAGACATGGGCTATTGGTGTGTTTTTCAAGCACCGCATTCTAACTCCATTTCGCCTGTAAAATACCAGTCAAAACTTACATTTTCTCACCAATTTCTGCGCCGCATTCTAACTGTGCTTCTGCATATTCACAGGTGTTTCTTCAGTTAGAATGCGCCCGCCGTGGGGGGGGGGGCCAAACGGGCCACCATCACGCGAAGCCAAAACCGCATTCTAACTTTGTTTTTAACGGTGTGTATATATATATATATAAATAATGCAAAAATTAAACATTATTGCTGTCCGACCAAGCTGGGGCTAGCAGCATTCACAATGTACTCGTCCTACTCGTCAAAAAATGCTGTTCTTACAAATAAACTAGAACATGACACAAAACAATAAAAATAAATCAAAATAACACTTACTATGTGCGCTTCCGCTATTAATAGGATTTGGACATATTCATTGGCATTGCCAGATTTAACCATTGCAATTTGATTTTCCGAAGCAACTTCTTGCTTAGTTATTCCCTTCCAAGATGCCTCCCAGCATGCGATATGGACACCCACCAGTTAGCATGCCCGATGCCGTGACTAAAAAGGCCTGACCGCTGGCTATACCAAAGCTTTCAAAAGAAAACTAATAAAAACCAAACAGAGAAACAATCATAGAATAATTTGAAGGAGAACAATTCATCCCCAAGTCAAAAGGACCATGCAGCTTGCTGAGTGCTCTTTACAGCCTGAATCTGGGTTTATCCCAAATGGGAAACATCATCATCATCATCATCATCATCATCATCATCCCATTCTCCCATCCTCCGCCTGTGGGCAGGGACCTTCGACTTGCAGTGTGGCGGCCGTCTGCTGGATGGCTCTGTTCACCTCAAGGCGAAAGCTCAGGGGTATCGCAATTGTTTTTTGAGCTCCTGGTTATTCAACGTAGCGAACTGGAAAAATACATTTTATAGGTTCATCACCATCACCCTCACCCTCACCATCACCACCATCATCATCATCATCATCGTCATCATCATAACTATACATATATATATATATACATATACATATATATATATGTATAACAATCATCTATAAATTGGCGAATCTATACCATAGCTATGTAAGATAAGAGGCTAAACTTTCGGTTTCAACCAAGACATCTACGGAACCACGCAGTTGCCAAGCGGATCACCTTGCCTTCTCCAGCTCCGGGTCCAACAGAGATCCCACAGGCGCGCCAAAGAAATGCTCCAGTGCTCGGCTCCAGGTCTCTTCGTCTTGCTGCGCCTCAGAAGCGGGAAGAGATCTGATGTTGAGGACCCCATTTTTACATGATGTTCCCATGAAAACCGGCATGTTTAGGGGATTTCCAATTTATATAATGGGATGAATGGTTCAACTTGGATTTCATCTGTCGATGCTTCTGGTCGTCAACCCCATGTTTTTTGGGAGGCAGGGTTTAAAGGTATCTAAATGGATGGTCTATCACTTGTATCCCCGTAGATTGGGAATTTGGAAATCATCCAGTAAGAGCCAATTGTGATTTAAGAATCACAGAGCTCTGGTCCAGGGTCTCCAGGGTCCTCAGGGTTGCCCCATGATTCATCACCCATGTTCAGGCACGACAAAGCCAGCTTGATCGTATTGCATGGTATACCTTGTTGGTTGTAAATCCCATGAAAAATTGCCTCACTAACAAGTGAGCGCATGTATATATATATATATATCCACAAACCAATATGTATATCATACAATTAGATATCACTATGTATATGTGTCCCCATAGACTGGTTGGTTTTCTATCCCCATTTCTGTTGCTTTAACGACCTGTGAAAGCTGTTCGCCCAGCCTGAATCAATTTGGTGAGCAAAAGCTCCAGAGTGACCTGGTGCCACTTGGGATCATTGCCGGGGAAACAATGGTGCCATGGTTGAAACCACCACTTGAGCCATTAAAACTACCTCGTTTTACCATCTCATTGCGCTTTTTGGTTGATAGAGATTGATAGGTTTCCCTAATATGGATCATTTCATAATCTCCAACATGCTAGGTATCATAACCTCAAAACCCACTAAAATCTACCAAGTTACTTTCAATGGCTCACGTTATACCACAAATCAATCGGATGGCCACAGGCCAAACTTGGATTGCCAAGGTCACAGCATCGATGAGTCATTTTTCCGCACCAAAATACGATTTTTCTGCACACGTTATATTAGTTTACCACCGTGGAATAAGGCCTCCCGTCTTCCCCTTGCGGCCCGACTCCGTGAAATAAGGGTTTTGGGGGATAGTTACCCCTAACCATCATTCCAATGATGTTGTACAGTAGTGAGGTCGTTGTAATTGGTCCAACATTTTCGGAGCCAATCATTTTGATTCCAGCCACTTGGGACTTTAAGACTTTAAGACTTGACAGAGCTGCTAGGAAGACCATGGAAGACCCCAAAAATCCAACACAGATCTCATGGCACTGACACTTGCATAGTTAAGCTTTGATGCCACCAGCAATAGAAGTGTACCTCACCATTCAAAATGTTGGTTGATTCATTTGAAAAAACAAACGGTTAATCCCCAATATCCTTCCAAAATTCCTGCAATTCTGTTCGAAATGAAGCCATTCACCTACGAATACTGTATCATTTGCTAGGTGCACGCCTCACCAGCTTCGGAGTCTTCCTCACCTGGCTTGATTCGTTTCATGTGGCAATGCCATGGTCAGAACGGGATGAATGTGCTATGGTCATCCCAGGGGCAATGGGACAAACATCCCGGCGGACCTGGCACCGGCCCATGATTGCTTAAAAAGTCTTGTTTCGCTGTGGCGCCAGCTCGATTTCATGTGGGAAACAACCATGAAAAAAAACATCCGTTTTAGTGTGGTTTGCAACCCTTGCAGGGTTTTGTGCTTCAAAACCCGGCGAACGATCAAAGTGGTCTTTTCTCTTCACCGCATGAGAGATCTTACAGCTTCGCCAGTGGCGGTCAGCAAGTCGAAGTCAATGTGTTCCCATCTCCATTGGTGACTTCGAATGTATTTGAACAACAAACCATTGCGTTTGCCTTGGACTTGGGAACGAATGCTGTCTGGAATTGACTTTTTCATCAATTTCCAGTAGCCTAGCGTACCGTAGCCTCTCATCATGCGTAGCGTAGCCTCCCATCATGTCTTGCAGTAGTGACGAATGCGTAGCGTAGCATCACATCATGTGGGAACACCCCACCCCACCCCATGCGTAGCGTAGCCTCCCATCATGTCTTGCAGTAGTGACGAATGCGTAGCGTAGCATCACATCATGTCTTGCAGTAGTGACGAATGCTATCACACCCCACCCCACCCCATGCGTAGCGTAGCATCACATCATGTCTTGCAGTAGTGACAAATGCGTAGCGTAGCTTCACATCATGTCTTGCAGTAGTGACGAATGCTATCACACCCCACCCCACCCCACCACATGCGTAGCGTAGCCTCCCATCATGTCTTGCAGTAGTGACGAATGCGTAGCGTAGCATCACATCATGTCTTGCAGTAGTGACGAATGCGTAGCGTAGCTTCACATCATGTCTTGCAGTAGTGACGAATGCTATCACACCCCACCCCACCCCAATTTGTGGGCCGGTAAAAGGTCCGTCTGCACAAACATGAATAAATAATACATGAGTATAGTTTATAAACAGATACATACATATATATATATATGTTTATGATGTGTATATAAAATCACGGATTTATACTTAATTATCTAAAACAGTCTGTAACTATTTATGATGGGTCTTTTTTAAATCCCCATTCATGGATTGATGACCATCCCACTTGATATAGGCTATTCCCAGCGTGGTGAATGCTATTCCTCAGTGCAACCAGGTCGTCTCACGCTGATCAATGTAGAGACCATTGGCATGGCTAGATATGTCTGGATATAGACAGAAACTCTTCCCTTTGAAGGCTATCGATATAGGATGATACTGGATGATATAGCTATGTATTAAATTGTATTATAGATCGGAACACGTGTGTCTGAACATAGAGAATTGCTGCATGAGCGCCATGATCAATTGCCATGGTTTCGATTATAAATGCCAAGGAGGCAAACCAATGTGCCAAACATTCTCAAGCATTACGTTCGAACAACATGCCCAGTCTCGTCAATTCATTCGGTCCCCTTTCGGGACACACAACTGCCGCGTCGTTCTACCACATTTCACCTATCGGTGACTAGATTTATTGTGATTCCGAATTTCTATGAACCATTGTGAATCCTCATGAAGTAGTTGCAAAGGGTATCAAAAGGCGAACTAATTCCAATCATTAGCAAGCCAGCATGTATGGCTTGCAAATATAATTCACCGCGGATTCTTTCACCTGCTCACCTACCTCCTGGTAAATCTAACCAATGGAAAGACCCTTTTGTTTACAGAACGGCCCCTCATGCGGAGTGATGTTTGCTCTAAAAATTGTCAAAGATACTGTGATTTACTGTGTTTTGTGACCAGGTGGTTTTTCGCTTACCACCTTAATTTTTGGAGGGTACTTGGTGGTTCACCCCAGGAAGTTATAGTTCGTGAACCTCCAGTTCGCATTGGACATGCCCCACCATTAATAATGTTTGATTACCCAAGAGTTGGTTTGTAAACGCTGTCATATCCGATTATCTTCAATGATCTTCCCATTATTGTTGGTTTGAAAAAAATAAGAATCCATCATATCCCAATAAAGTCCCATGAAATCCCCATGTTTCTTGGCACGGTTTTTCCATGGCCGTTTTCCGAGGCCTGGAATGTCGAAGTTCGACCCCGCGGCGCCGGTCTCATCAGTCTCCTGCACCGCTGCATTGTCTTTTGTAATAGTTGAAATATGTAGGTTCTTATGGTGATATAATGGGAATATTATGAGTTATCATGATAAATTATAGGTGAATATGGTGATATAATGGGAATATTGAAGGTTATCATGACAAATATAATATAGGTTGTTATGGTGCTATGATGTGCTATAATGTAAATATAATGGGAATATAAACATAATAACTTAACTTGGTTCAAGAGCTATACTCTGTAGAGGGCCTAGAGGGTATATACGTATATACATATAGGTTCCGCATTTATTTACAACATATATGGGCAATATGTGTCACATATGCCCCCACAATTGTTTTTCACATATGCGCAAATGTCCGTAAGATCTGATTTTGTGTAAATAAGATCTTACGGACATATAATATATGTCAGTAAGACCTTATTTACGTAAAACAAGATCTTGAATCTTAAATATATGATATGTGATACATAAATGTAATGTATATGTAATGCATATGCAACTGCAAATGTGTACACAAATGTCTACATGGATATATGTATATGATCATGTCCGCCTGTACTCTACAGAAACCTGGCCCACATAGCTCTTGAATCAAGATAAATAATAACATATCATAACCAACCAGAATGAGTTTATTTTGTTGGATACACCAGCAATATAATCTTTGGGGGTGTCTGGATTTTGGGGCATCTTATGTTCACACGAAGCCATTTACCTGGACCCCAACGAAACCATATTTTTCGGAGGTTTTAAGGCTTTGATTGAGGCAACAAAAGGACAAACTTCCCAAAAACAGAGGTCATGTGTGCTTTAGGTGTGGCATCTGCAAACATCTACATACACAGCTCCATGTTTACATGCACAACTTATGATGTTGACGGGGATATTGATATTACCAACGCAAATTTCAGGTAATGGCGAACACAGGTTGGCTACGCATAATTATATAGCCGCTCCGCCACAACCATACACTTTCGATGTACTGAATCTGTTCGTGCCAGGGTACCCCGTAGAAGGTACCTCTTAATCATCAGGTTGATTGGTTCGGGACAAACTATACGTATATTACATGTTTTACATACAAGCAAATACTTACGCATATATGTATATATTTAAAACTATTTCCATATATATATATATGTATATGTATATATTCTGTATATTTAAACACCTATAAATATGCATATGTAAATCATTTTATAATATATATATATATATAATACAACTGATACTGAAATATTATGTAAAATAAATACGATATATATGTATATATTGTAAAAGTGATGGGTATATATATATATATAATACGGATATAGATATGGCTTCTATATACACAACCCCGGCACCGGCCGGCGCTTTCGGCGGCTCCACTGTCACGCTGTCGTCGACAGTCCTGGCGTGGATGCGTAGCTGAGGAATATCACAGGGATATATCGATATGGGGGTTTCCATAGTCACGGGAATCTTAAAATGGTTGGTTTTTAATGGACAAACCATCTATAAATAGATGATTCGGGGATACCCCCATGACTTTGGAAACCTCTATATAAGTTGGTTTATAAACCCCATTAACATCCATTGACTATAGTTCTATTTTCCATAAACCATAGTTAAGCCACTTATAAGGCAACTTGGCTATCTTGGAGGACCCATCCTGTACCGATATACCTTGAGAAAATGGACCCCTGACTGAAATGTGGAAATACAAGTCTTCAAACCTGTAAAGAATAGTTGTCCAAGGGCCCCTCCAAGATATCCCCTGTGGTTATTTAATATAGCTACGGAAGATTGTGGAAATCGTGGTCCATTTACCTCGATGATTTATGATGATTTACCGTTCTTAAAAATGGTGATTTTCAAGTTTGCTACGTTAAATTACCAGAGGATCATCCCATTAAGTGGTTAGTAACTGGGTTTGTTCAGCCATTTAGAAGTGGGATAACCAACGCTATCGGGGACTTACTAACCAGGATCATTGCAGTTACCACTTAGTAAGTGGGATGATCCTCTAAGTAACCAAGAAAAATCCGGACAAATAATCCCAAACACATTCTTCCTTTTGGGGCTTCTTCTCCTTCTTTGCAGCTTCCTTTTCCTTGGAAACCTTTTTCTCCTTTCGCTCCTCCTCCTTTGCAGCTTTCTTTTCCTTGTCCTTGGGGTCCTTTTTCTTTGGCTGCTCCTCCTCCTCCTTTTCCTCTTTCTCCTCCTCCTCCTCCTGCCAGTCTGGCTGCTCCTCCTCCACAAATACCTCCTCCTCTTCACTGTATTCATATGAATAAGAAGAGGAGGAGGATCTGCCGGCTTTTTGTTTAGGCCTTCTTTCAGGCCTGCTGCTGCTGCTGTCCTTCCTTTTTGGCCTTCTTTCAGGCCTGCTGCTGCTGCTGTCCTTCCTTTTTGGCCTTCTTTCAGGCCTGGCCCCTGGCCCTTCCTGCAGGACTACCCCTCTGGCAGGGCTGGGGCTCATCTCCTGCTTGCTGAGCCATGCAGCCTTCTCTTCCAAGAAGGCTGCCTTCTCTTCCAGCAACTGCTTTCTTTCAAGCATTAGTTGCTCCTCCTCCTCCTTCACCTCCTTCTCCCTCTCCTTGATCATCCTCCATTTCCTGCTCCCTTCATGCAAAGGCTGAACCTTGTCTTCCTTAAAGCCTTCTTTCAGGCCCTTCTCTTTCCTGGCTTGGACTTCAGGGTCTCTGGCCCTCAAAGCCTTTCTCGCTTCCCTTCCCCTCTTGCCCCTGGCTTCTTGCCTGAAAGTGTCCCAATCCTCCTCCCCTGGTCGATGCTCAGGGACAAAAGCTGGCCTTCTTTCAGGCCTGCTGCTGCTTGCACCTGACCCCTTTTCTTTGGCCTTGGCTTTGCCTTTGCTTTTCCCTTTTTGGCCTTCTTGCAGGCCTTCCCTGGCTGCCTCTGCAGGGCTTGGGCCAAAGAGGCGGCCCTGTGTGCTTCTGGGAGCCTCCTCCTCCTGTCTCCTCTGCCCCCTGCGCAGTGAGTTGTCAGAGGATGATTCCTCCTCCTCATCCCTGTCCCTCCACCTTCTCTCCCTGTCTCTCAGCTCCCTATCAGGCTCCCTTTCCCAGCCAGTCCAGGTGTCGCCATCATCCCAATCCTTTTCATGACCCCAGGGCACATAGCCAGCATAAGCTCGGCCTACCCACCAGGTCATGTGGTTTCAGATGGCCTTCTTGCAGGCCTTGAGCTGGAAGATTTGCAAGTGATTGAATTGCTGGGCCTCCTTGCAGGCCTTAAGTTGAAGTGCGCTTAGAGGTTGAAAGGTGCCCCCCCACCTATCTTCGGTTTTGAGGCTCAAAAGGCTGCAGGCAACAAACAGATTGCTTTCGCCTACTATGTTAAACCCTTTTTGGTGAACATAACACCCCTGGAACACTCAGGTCATAACCTAAGTACAAAAAGAATGACAGTGAAAACGGTGAGGTTTTTCTTTAAATTTCGTTGGCTATCCCCTGCCCCACAAAAACAAACACTTTACCCAAACCCCAAACCACAATTTTTTTTTGCCAAGAAAAAAGTCCTGGCCATGTGCTTTGCACATGGCTGCGGCCTGAACCCTCCTAGTGGCCTTCTTTCAGGCCTTGCCCTGTTAGAAAGGTGTATGCCTTCTTTCAGGCATTCAATCTACATTTTTGACTAAATCGTCTCTTTTTTCTTTCATGTTTTCCTTTGTTATGTCCTCCTCCATGGCCACCTTTTCCAGCTCCAAAATCACAGCGTGATGCCCACCTGGGAAAATCTTTCCCATTCTTTTGGTGCAGCCAATGATGAGCTTCCAATCTCTTCCAAAAAGGCCCATGAGATAGGCTTGGTCCTTGCCCATGACTTTTTTCACTGCTGACCATGGCCTTCTTTCAGGCCTTGGCCCTTCTGCTGCCACCAATGGTTCTGGCTGTGGTGCTGCTTCTTTTTTTGGTCCTTGCTTCTCTGTGGGCCTTCTTTCAGGCCTTAAGCTTTTTGCCTTGGGCAAGGAAGCTTTCTTCGAAGCTGGCTTTTTTTTGCATTCTTTGCTGGCTGGCTTTTTTTGGATTTCTGACCTTCTTTCAAGCCCTGGTCTGCTCTCAACCAACTCTTGGGCTGCCCCTTGTGCAGCTTTATCCAGCTGCTCCTTGCAGCTTACCCTCATTTTTTCCAGAATTGTCATGTTTCTGGAAAAGCAATCTTTCACTTCTTCTTCTTCTTCTTTTGCAGCCTTTGGAGAATTGAGAATGGCTGGCCAGCCATGGGAGTCCACAGAAACATCTGAAACTTGTAGTTTCAAAGTTCTGGCCTTCTTGCAGGCCTGCTCCTCGGGTTCTTTCAAAGAAGCAGAGCTGGAACTTCCTTGGCCACCAGCCTCTGCAGCTTTCGCAGAAGAAGTCTCCTTGGCAGCTTTGGCCTTCTTGCAGGCCTGGTCATCCTCAGGACCTGGGGCTGCTTTCTTGCAAGCATCTGGCAAATCCACAATTTCAAGAATGGATTGCCTTTCAGCCCCTGTAGCTCCCTGCAGGCACTGCCTTAGTTTCGAAGAGTCTCTTTTCAGTCTTCTCACATGGCTGAGCAAGCAGACAAATTGACTTGCAAGCTTGCCTGCCCACAGGTCATCCTTCTACTCACTGTCGTTGTGAGCGTACCCATATTTGAGGATGCACTGCTTCAACTGCCCAGAGGGAATTTCTCCTTCTGAGATTTTGTAGAACTCCTTGACATACTTTGCATTGTGGTGCAAACCTGCAGAGCTCACAGCTGTGCTTACACTTTTCTCCTGATAGTCACCAAGTTTAAAAGCATCAGCACCTTGGGTGGCCACAGCTGTCTCAAAATTTTTTCGCAAAGCATCCAAGTCCACTGGTGGCACCAATGACCTGCGTGCTCCACCCTTGGATGTCATGGCTTTCTTTCAAGCCCTAGCAAGCTGAAAATCCTCAGATTCAAATCCCTTGAAGATGATTGATCTTTCAAGCCCGCAACACACCAGCTGAAACCCCAAAACTTTGAAGAATGGCCTTCTTTCAGGCCCAGACCAGGCAATGAGTTTAAATCTGCTATAAGCAAAAACAGCTCTGGCACATATGAGTATGAAATAGAAGCTTGCGTGTTGTGAATGCCTCTAATGGCCTCCTACATGCTTGAAAAATGGATCTGACAATTGTAGCTGAAGACTGATAATGGTCTTGACTTGCTGATGATACTACTATATGATATTGATCATGCTATTGATCGATATTGATTGGAAATATTGATCTTTTCTTTCAATCCTCGATATTGAAAAACATATTTTCCTGGTATTGAAAAAAATCATTTTCAATATTATTGATCAGGATTGATCAGGATTGATTTTTTTCAATATCGGATCCTCAGGGTACTAAAAGATATATCAGAAGATATGTCAAATAAAATGTCAAAAGATATTATAAAAAATATATTAAATAGAATATCAGAAAATATGTCAGATAAAAATATCAAAAGATATATTAAATGTAAATAATATATGAAAAATAAAAAGAGAGATAATTAAATCGATAAAATAGAAATATAATATGTTAAATTTAAAATCTAGAATACAAAATATAATAATTTATTAAAGAATTTAATGGTTATTTTATGTAAAGAAAAAAATTCCTTAAAACAAAAAAAACTTTAATAGGGATATATTATAAATCCAAATTTGCTTATATTTTTTGCCTAAGATTCGTTTTTATCCAAGAAAAATATATTCAATATATAAATAAATAAATATATAATTAAATAAACAAATAAATAAAACAATAAATAAATATAATTATCCTAAAATAAATAAAATATCGGTTATTTTTATTTATTAATATTTTTTTTAAATAAATAATAATAATATATTTAAAATTCTTATTTTTTTTATATATTTCATTTTTTATTAAATTAATTTTAACCAATTTTAAATATGGATCTAAAGAAATTTCAAAAAATATAAAAATTAAATAATACCAAGAAATAAATAGAATATTATTTCAAACCAGGTAAATAAAATATTTTAAGGGAATTATAAGCACAACGCGCAGACCCCACAGCAGCTTAAAACCCTCCAAACCATATTCCAACTACCAATTTTCGACCTCGCCTGGGGGAGGGTCGAAATATTCCAAATATCTATTTTTTTTAAGTAGCCGACATCCAACATAATTCCAACATAAATCCCGCACCCTCCAAAAAATATTCTATCTAATTTAGGATCACTATATATAGAAAATTGGATGGATGGATAGATAGATATATCGATTAATTGATTAATTGATAAATATATTAATAGATTAGTAGATATGATAGATATATAGATAGATAAATAGATAGATAAATAAATAGATAGATAGAAAGATAGATAGAAAGATAGATAAAAAGATAGATAGATAGATAGATAAATAGATAGATAAATAGATAGATCGATAGATAGATAGACAGACACATAGCAAGATAGGTAGAGAGATAGATAGATAGATGGATAGATACATAGATAGATTGATAGATAATTAGATAGATAGATAGATAGATAGATAGGATAGATAGGACAGATAGGATAGAAAGGATAGATAGGATCGATAGGATCGATAGGATCGATAGGATCGATAGGATCGATAGGATAGATAGGACAGATAGGATAGATAGGATCGATAGGATCGATAGGATCGATAGGATTGATAGATAGGATCGATAGGATTGATAGATAGGATAGATAGGATCGATAGGATAGATAGGATAGATAGGATAGATAGGATAGATAGGATAGATAGGATAGATAGGATAGATAGGATGGATGGATGGATAGATAGATAGATAGATAAACAGACAGATAGACAGATAGATAGACAGACAGATAGATAGGCAAACAGATAGATAGATAGAAAGATAAATAGACAGATAGATAGATAGATAGATAGATAGATAGGCAGATCGATAGATCGATAGATCGATAGATGCGCAGGTAAACGGGATGGGATGGGATAGGACAGGACAGGACAGAATAGGATGGATAGGATTGAATTGCATAGGAAGGGATAGGATAGCATAGCATTGGAAGGTCGAGAGAATGGTCTCCAAAGTTGGATATAAAGATAAGATAGATATAGGTCAGGGTCGGATAGGTGAGGATAGATTGGATAGATAGGACAGATCGGACAAATAGGATAGATAGGATAGGAAAGATAAAGCAGATAGGACAAATAGGCACAGAATCTCCCAATTCCCGGAGCCCAGAACCTTCCAGAACCTCAATCCCAGGGTGCGAGGTCAGAAAAAAAGGTCAGCAAGGTGGAAAAAAAAGGAGGTGCAGTGCAAGGTCAGGAAAAAGAGGTGGCAAGGTTTGAAAAGAGAGGTGGCGAGGCAAGGTTAGAAAAAAGAGTTTTCCAAGGTGTAAAAAAAAAGGGTGAGGCTTAAAAAAAGAGACGCAAGGTTATAAAAAGAGGTGCCATATTTTGGTAAGGGTTTTGTATGTTTGTATTGTATTTGCGCCGTGGAAGGGAAAATTAAGGGCTGTGTGGCTGCTGCGTGCTCATGGGGCGGGGTCACCTCATTGACAGTATGCTTTTAGACTGTGGGAAGCATATCACAGGCAATTTGATCGTACACCTGCGGGAAGTTACGTGAAATTGTTGCAGGGTGAAAAGGACCTCAGGGTTACGTGGAGCTGCCTGATCCTTGGGAAATAAATATATTAATTACATGAGAATCAACATAAAAATAAACAACATCATAAAACTTAATATTACATATATACATTTTCCCATTTGCCCAAAAAGTACAAACCATGAACGGCAGGCATTCTAACTGATACTTTCCGCGCATATACCAGCAAATACTGTGAGACATGGGCTATTGGTGTGTTTTTCAAGCACCGCATTCTAACTCCATTTCGCCTGTAAAATACCAGTCAAAACTTACATTTTCTCACCAATTTCTGCGCCGCATTCTAACTGTGCTTCTGCATATTCACAGGTGTTTCTTCAGTTAGAATGCGCCCGCCGTGGGGGGGGCCAAACGGGCCACCATCACGCGAAGCCAAAACCGCATTCTAACTTTGTTTTTAACGGTGTGTATATATATATATAAATAATGCAAAAATTAAACATTATTGCTGTCCGACCAAGCTGGGGCTAGCAGCATTCACAATGTACTCGTCCTACTCGTCAAAAAATGCTGTTCTTACAAATAAACTAGAACATGACACAAAACAATAAAAATAAATCAAAATAACACTTACTATGTGCGCTTCCGCTATTAATAGGATTTGGACATATTCATTGGCATTGCCAGATTTAACCATTGCAATTTGATTTTCCGAAGCAACTTCTTGCTTAGTTATTCCCTTCCAAGATGCCTCCCAGCATGCGATATGGACACCCACCAGTTAGCATGCCCGATGCCGTGACTAAAAAGGCCTCACCGCTGGCTATACCAAAGCTTTCAAAAGAAAACTAATAAAAACCAAACAGAGAAACAATCATAGAATAATTTGAAGGAGAACAATTCATCCCCAAGTCAAAAGGACCATGCAGCTTGCTGAGTGCTCTTTACAGCCTGAATCTGGGTTTATCCCAAATGGGAAACATCATCATCATCATCATCATCATCATCATCATCCCATTCTCCCATCCTCCGCCTGTGGGCAGGGACCTTCGACTTGCAGTGTGGCGGCCGTCTGCTGGATGGCTCTGTTCACCTCAAGGCGAAAGCTCAGGGGTATCGCAATTGTTTTTTGAGCTCCTGGTTATTCAACGTAGCGAACTGGAAAAATACATTTTATAGGTTCATCACCATCACCCTCACCCTCACCATCACCACCATCATCATCATCATCATCGTCATCATCATAACTATACATATATATATATATACATATACATATATATATATGTATAACAATCATCTATAAATTGGCGAATCTATACCATAGCTATGTAAGATAAGAGGCTAAACTTTCGGTTTCAACCAAGACATCTACGGAACCACGCAGTTGCCAAGCGGATCACCTTGCCTTCTCCAGCTCCGGGTCCAACAGAGATCCCACAGGCGCGCCAAAGAAATGCTCCAGTGCTCGGCTCCAGGTCTCTTCGTCTTGCTGCGCCTCAGAAGCGGGAAGAGATCTGATGTTGAGGACCCCATTTTTACATGATGTTCCCATGAAAACCGGCATGTTTAGGGGATTTCCAATTTATATAATGGGATGAATGGTTCAACTTGGATTTCATCTGTCGATGCTTCTGGTCGTCAACCCCATGTTTTTTGGGAGGCAGGGTTTAAAGGTATCTAAATGGATGGTCTATCACTTGTATCCCCGTAGATTGGGAATTTGGAAATCATCCAGTAAGAGCCAATTGTGATTTAAGAATCACAGAGCTCTGGTCCAGGGTCTCCAGGGTCCTCAGGGTTGCCCCATGATTCATCACCCATGTTCAGGCACGACAAAGCCAGCTTGATCGTATTGCATGGTATACCTTGTTGGTTGTAAATCCCATGAAAAATTGCCTCACTAACAAGTGAGCGCATGTATATATATATATATATCCACAAACCAATATGTATATCATACAATTAGATATCACTATGTATATGTGTCCCCATAGACTGGTTGGTTTTCTATCCCCATTTCTGTTGCTTTAACGACCTGTGAAAGCTGTTCGCCCAGCCTGAATCAATTTGGTGAGCAAAAGCTCCAGAGTGACCTGGTGCCACTTGGGATCATTGCCGGGGAAACAATGGTGCCATGGTTGAAACCACCACTTGAGCCATTAAAACTACCTCGTTTTACCATCTCATTGCGCTTTTTGGTTGATAGAGATTGATAGGTTTCCCTAATATGGATCATTTCATAATCTCCAACATGCTAGGTATCATAACCTCAAAACCCACTAAAATCTACCAAGTTACTTTCAATGGCTCACGTTATACCACAAATCAATCGGATGGCCACAGGCCAAACTTGGATTGCCAAGGTCACAGCATCGATGAGTCATTTTTCCGCACCAAAATACGATTTTTCTGCACACGTTATATTAGTTTACCACCGTGGAATAAGGCCTCCCGTCTTCCCCTTGCGGCCCGACTCCGTGAAATAAGGGTTTTGGGGGATAGTTACCCCTAACCATCATTCCAATGATGTTGTACAGTAGTGAGGTCGTTGTAATTGGTCCAACATTTTCGGAGCCAATCATTTTGATTCCAGCCACTTGGGACTTTAAGACTTTAAGACTTGACAGAGCTGCTAGGAAGACCATGGAAGACCCCAAAAATCCAACACAGATCTCATGGCACTGACACTTGCATAGTTAAGCTTTGATGCCACCAGCAATAGAAGTGTACCTCACCATTCAAAATGTTGGTTGATTCATTTGAAAAAACAAACGGTTAATCCCCAATATCCTTCCAAAATTCCTGCAATTCTGTTCGAAATGAAGCCATTCACCTACGAATACTGTATCATTTGCTAGGTGCACGCCTCACCAGCTTCGGAGTCTTCCTCACCTGGCTTGATTCGTTTCATGTGGCAATGCCATGGTCAGAACGGGATGAATGTGCTATGGTCATCCCAGGGGCAATGGGACAAACATCCCGGCGGACCTGGCACCGGCCCATGATTGCTTAAAAAGTCTTGTTTCGCTGTGGCGCCAGCTCGATTTCATGTGGGAAACAACCATGAAAAAAAACATCCGTTTTAGTGTGGTTTGCAACCCTTGCAGGGTTTTGTGCTTCAAAACCCGGCGAACGATCAAAGTGGTCTTTTCTCTTCACCGCATGAGAGATCTTACAGCTTCGCCAGTGGCGGTCAGCAAGTCGAAGTCAATGTGTTCCCATCTCCATTGGTGACTTCGAATGTATTTGAACAACAAACCATTGCGTTTGCCTTGGACTTGGGAACGAATGCTGTCTGGAATTGACTTTTTCATCAATTTCCAGTAGCCTAGCGTACCGTAGCCTCCCATCATGCGTAGCGTAGCCTCCCATCATGTCTTGCAGTAGTGACGAATGCGTAGCGTAGCATCACATCATGTGGGAACACCCCACCCCACCCCATGCGTAGCGTAGCCTCCCATCATGTCTTGCAGTAGTGACGAATGCGTAGCGTAGCATCACATCATGTCTTGCAGTAGTGACGAATGCTATCACACCCCACCCCACCCCATGCGTAGCGTAGCATCACATCATGTCTTGCAGTAGTGACAAATGCGTAGCGTAGCTTCACATCATGTCTTGCAGTAGTGACGAATGCTATCACACCCCACCCCACCCCACCACATGCGTAGCGTAGCCTCCCATCATGTCTTGCAGTAGTGACGAATGCGTAGCGTAGCATCACATCATGTCTTGCAGTAGTGACGAATGCGTAGCGTAGCTTCACATCATGTCTTGCAGTAGTGACGAATGCGTAGCGTAGCTTCACATCATGTCTTGCAGTAGTGACGAATGCTATCACACCCCACCCCACCCCACCCCACCCCAATTTGTGGGCCGGTAAAAGGTCCGTCTGCACAAACATGAATAAATAATACATGAGTATAGTTTATAAACAGATACATACATATATATATATATGTTTATGATGTGTATATAAAATCACGGATTTATACTTAATTATCTAAAACAGTCTGTAACTATTTATGATGGGTCTTTTTTAAATCCCCATTCATGGATTGATGACCATCCCACTTGATATAGGCTATTCCCAGCGTGGTGAATGCTATTCCTCAGTGCAACCAGGTCGTCTCACGCTGATCAATGTAGAGACCATTGGCATGGCTAGATATGTCTGGATATAGACAGAAACTCTTCCCTTTGAAGGCTATCGATATAGGATGATACTGGATGATATAGCTATGTATTAAATTGTATTATAGATCGGAACACGTGTGTCTGAACATAGAGAATTGCTGCATGAGCGCCATGATCAATTGCCATGGTTTCGATTATAAATGCCAAGGAGGCAAACCAATGTGCCAAACATTCTCAAGCATTACGTTCGAACAACATGCCCAGTCTCGTCAATTCATTCGGTCCCCTTTCGGGACACACAACTGCCGCGTCGTTCTACCACATTTCACCTATCGGTGACTAGATTTATTGTGATTCCGAATTTCTATGAACCATTGTGAATCCTCATGAAGTAGTTGCAAAGGGTATCAAAAGGCGAACTAATTCCAATCATTAGCAAGCCAGCATGTATGGCTTGCAAATATAATTCACCGCGGATTCTTTCACCTGCTCACCTACCTCCTGGTAAATCTAACCAATGGAAAGACCCTTTTGTTTACAGAACGGCCCCTCATGCGGAGTGATGTTTGC
Source organism: Cladocopium goreaui (assembly GCA_947184155.2). Taxonomy (NCBI): domain Eukaryota; class Dinophyceae; order Suessiales; family Symbiodiniaceae; genus Cladocopium; species Cladocopium goreaui. Next base: position 56,695 of record CAMXCT020002386.1, read on the forward strand.
TCTAAAAATTGTCAAAGATACTGTGATTTACTGTGTTTTGTGACCAGGTGGTTTTTCGCTTACCACCTTAATTTTTGGAGGGTACTTGGTGGTTCACCCCAGGAAGTTATAGTTCGTGAACCTCCAGTTCGCATTGGACATGCCCCACCATTAATAATGTTTGATTACCCAAGAGTTGGTTTGTAAACGCTGTCATATCCGATTATCTTCAATGATCTTCCCATTATTGTTGGTTTGAAAAAAATAAGAATCCATCATATCCCAATAAAGTCCCATGAAATCCCCATGTTTCTTGGCACGGTTTTTCCATGGCCGTTTTCCGAGGCCTGGAATGTCGAAGTTCGACCCCGCGGCGCCGGTCTCATCAGTCTCCTGCACCGCTGCATTGTCTTTTGTAATAGTTGAAATATGTAGGTTCTTATGGTGATATAATGGGAATATTATGAGTTATCATGATAAATTATAGGTGAATATGGTGATATAATGGGAATATTGAAGGTTATCATGACAAATATAATATAGGTTGTTATGGTGCTATGATGTGCTATAATGTAAATATAATGGGAATATAAACATAATAACTTAACTTGGTTCAAGAGCTATACTCTGTAGAGGGCCTAGAGGGTATATACGTATATACATATAGGTTCCGCATTTATTTACAACATATATGGGCAATATGTGTCACATATGCCCCCACAATTGTTTTTCACATATGCGCAAATGTCCGTAAGATCTGATTTTGTGTAAATAAGATCTTACGGACATATAATATATGTCAGTAAGACCTTATTTACGTAAAACAAGATCTTGAATCTTAAATATATGATATGTGATACATAAATGTAATGTATATGTAATGCATATGCAACTGCAAATGTGTACACAAATGTCTACATGGATATATGTATATGATCATGTCCGCCTGTACTCTACAGAAACCTGGCCCACATAGCTCTTGAATCAAGATAAATAATAACATATCATAACCAACCAGAATGAGTTTATTTTGTTGGATACACCAGCAATATGATCTTTGGGGGTGTCTGGATTTTGGGGCATCTTATGTTCACACGAAGCCATTTACCTGGACCCCAACGAAACCATATTTTTCGGAGGTTTTAAGGCTTTGATTGAGGCAACAAAAGGACAAACTTCCCAAAAACAGAGGTCATGTGTGCTTTAGGTGTGGCATCTGCAAACATCTACATACACAGCTCCATGTTTACATGCACAACTTATGATGTTGACGGGGATATTGATATTACCAACGCAAATTTCAGGTAATGGCGAACACAGGTTGGCTACGCATAATTATATAGCCGCTCCGCCACAACCATACACTTTCGATGTACTGAATCTGTTCGTGCCAGGGTACCCCGTAGAAGGTACCTCTTAATCATCAGGTTGATTGGTTCGGGACAAACTATACGTATATTACATGTTTTACATACAAGCAAATACTTACGCATATATGTATATATTTAAAACTATTTCCATATATATATATGTATATGTATATATTCTGTATATTTAAACACCTATAAATATGCATATGTAAATCATTTTATAATATATATATATAATACAACTGATACTGAAATATTATGTAAAATAAATACGATATATATGTATATATTGTAAAAGTGATGGGTATATATATATATATAATACGGATATAGATATGGCTTCTATATACACAACCCCGGCACCGGCCGGCGCTTTCGGCGGCTCCACTGTCACGCTGTCGTCGACAGTCCTGGCGTGGATGCGTAGCTGAGGAATATCACAGGGATATATCGATATGGGGGTTTCCATAGTCACGGGAATCTTAAAATGGTTGGTTTTTAATGGACAAACCATCTATAAATAGATGATTCGGGGATACCCCCATGACTTTGGAAACCTCTATATAAGTTGGTTTATAAACCCCATTAACATCCATTGACTATAGTTCTATTTTCCATAAACCATAGTTAAGCCACTTATAAGGCAACTTGGCTATCTTGGAGGACCCATCCTGTACCGATATACCTTGAGAAAATGGACCCCTGACTGAAATGTGGAAATACAAGTCTTCAAACCTGTAAAGAATAGTTGTCCAAGGGCCCCTCCAAGATATCCCCTGTGGTTATTTAATATAGCTACGGAAGATTGTGGAAATCGTGGTCCATTTACCTCGATGATTTATGATGATTTACCGTTCTTAAAAATGGTGATTTTCAAGTTTGCTACGTTAAATTACCAGAGGATCATCCCATTAAGTGGTTAGTAACTGGGTTTGTTCAGCCATTTAGAAGTGGGATAACCAACGCTATCGGGGACTTACTAACCAGGATCATTGCAGTTACCACTTAGTAAGTGGGATGATCCTCTAAGTAACCAAGAAAAATCCGGACAAATAATCCCAAACACATTCAAATACAATATATATATATATATTTGGTTCAATAATGTTCAATATATGATGATCTTTAGGTCAAAAAATGCTTCGAAGATCGATATTCTGGATGAATTGTGGCTGAATAAGGTGGTTTGATACAGGGGTGAAGCCAAGCCAAGCCTATTTGATATGCTTGGATATCATTCAGTTGCACTGGGATACGATGGGAATATCATATGAGGATACATAAGGTGAATAGCATCCAACAAACACTCAGGATGTTTTGGGATAGCTACGGCTACTAACAATCATTAACAGGGCCGTCCAGATGTATGTAATATAGACATATACGTAAATATACCCAGACAGTCCCGATGACTCCTTTTATTCTTGGTTGTGGTTATGGTGGGCAAAATGGGCCAGTTGACTTTCGGCTTAAATAAATAAGTATATATATATATGTGTGTGTGTGTGTCTAACTTTGTGTATACATGTATATATGTACAAACGAAGTTCCGAAGGTAATGATAACGAGAATTTGTATAATATATATATAATTACATAATAATATATATATATAATTACATAATAATAAATATATATATATAAAGGTGCTGAACATGACACACCTGGGATCTAGCCGGTAGGATTTAAATGTGTATGTTTCGGATCTGTCGTTTGGACCGTCCTTTATCATCGATAAATGTGGATACCATATATATATACATAAAATATGCGCAGGTGCACACACAAACATATATATATATACATGTTTTGACATTGGATGATCCTGTAAGTTTTACTCATCCTAATATGTCAACCAGCACGTTTCTGTATGTTTTTGGTGCATGCTTTTGCCAGTACCCGGGCCACTTTGGTGGTCAAAAAAGTGATCAACCACTTAGCCACCACTAATGTTGCACTTTTCTTTGGGGAGTTCTCAAGGCACTGGGTTGAAGGGTTTGCCACAGTAAAAACATATCTGAACCAACCAAGCATCCCAAACCTGGGTGCAAATTATCATCCAAGATACAAAGGCACCCAGCGCTTTGTTCTTGGCGACGGCCTCGTGCTTGAAGTGCTTGAAGCCTGCGATCTTTCTTCACGCTTCTATGGCAAGTTCTATGGCAGATCCCCTTTTCTATTGTTGGCTATAGGTCGTTCATGGGTCTTTGCGGTCATTTCCCCTTTTTGGCTGGTCATTTTCTTGTCTTCAGCTTTGTTGCTAATTTAGTGGCTGGCACTTTTGCTGTTCAAGTCTTCTTTGTTTTTGATGTCAAACTCCCGCAACTTGTCCAATTTACCAAGCAAACATCGTACATCAGCGAGTCGATTCCCAACAATAGAACATCGATGCAAAAAATGTCGATCAGTCACCTCGAATAAACTCTTGATATCGCCCTGAATACCAGTATGCAATTTGTGGGTTTCTGTCAGTGTTAATTTTCATTTGCAATCAACCGCAATTCACACACGATTGTTTTTTTTCTGCTAGTTGCGCTCCAATTGTGAAATTGATTGACCTATGTTTTCTCTACCTTTCACCGAGCAGTTCCAAAACAATCAGGAGACTAGGTATATAGTCTCAATTTTTCTTGGTTGACCCAGTGCCAGTTGAGTTCAGCTATTCCACTTTCCTGATTTGGGGTCAATCCATGTGGCAAAACTGGTCAATATCTGCGGCTAATCATAAGTAATGTCCACATGGCGTTAATAAACCCCCCACAATAAAGTACGCCAACTCCCGGGAAAAATTAATCAACCCCCCCCGTAATAAAGTACGCCAACTTGTTTTTTCCCGTTTTTTTTCCGTTTTTTCCCTTTAATATTCGTTTTCAATCAGGCAAATTCATTTGTGAATACTAAAGTGTTTTTTTTCCGTTTATTTTTCTGTTTTTTTCCCTGTATGTATTCGTTTTCAATTTGGCAATTCATTTGTGAATACTAAAGTTTTTTTCCGTTTTTTTTCTCCGTTTTTTCCCTTCGTTTTCAATTAGGCAATTCATTTGTGAATACTACAGTTGTTTTTTCCGTTTTTCCCCCTTTTATGTATTCGTTCTGGAGTTGAAAAAATCAACAAGGCTCAAATGGCCGATTTCCTTACTAAACCCTTTCAAAAAATGCAAAAAAACAATCGCGCAAAGGGGGTGGCCCTGGAGACCCCTGACATCAAAATAATCATGTATGTTTACACGCCCCTAAATAAAGTATTTGGATTTCAGGGGTCTAAAATTTTGGTGGTTGAAATTGTTTCTCAATTCCTTTCCTATTTGAATCCTCTCTCAAACCCTTTCTGAAGCCCTCAAGACTCTTTGAGCTGGAAGCAGTACACTCTAAACTCCAAATCTTGCCTGAAAAGTTCAGGAGTTGAAAAAACAACAAGGATCAAATGGTCGATTTCCTTACTAAACCCGCTCGAAAAATGCAAAAAAACAATCGTGCAAAGGGGGTGGCCCTGGAGACCCCTGACATCAAAATAATCATGTATGTTTACATGCCCCTAAATAAAGTATTTGGATTTCAGGTGTCTAATCAAATTTTTGATGGTTGAATACTAAAGTTCCAAGAAAGTTCACTTTATGTATTCGTTTTCAATTAGGCAATTCATTTGTGAAGACTAAAGTTCCAAGAAAGTTCACTTTATGTATTCGTTTTCAATTAGGCAATTCATTTGTGAATACTAAAGTTCCAAGAAAGTTCACTTTATGTACCCTCTGGTAATTTAACATGGCTATTGAAAATGGTGATTTATAGTGGATTTTCCCATTAAAAATGGTGATTTTCCATAGCTATGTTAGTTTACCAGAGGGTATTCGTTTTCAATTAGGCAATTCATTTGTGAATAGTAACGTTCCAAGAAAGTTCACTTTATGTATTCGTTTTCAATTAGGCAATTCATTTGTGAATACTAAAATTCCAAGAAAGTTCACTTTATGTATTCGTTTTCAATTAGGCAATTCATTTGTGAATACTAAAGTTCCAAGAAAGTTCACTTTATGTATTCGTTTTCAATTAGGCAATTCATTTGTGAATACTAAAGTTCCAAGAAAGTTCACTTTGAAGTGCTTGGACGCTGTGCAATTCCACAGAAGAAATATGGCACAATCAAGAAAGCAAGGTTGACATGACAAAGCTGGACATCTGCAAAGCAACAAAGACCTTTTGAGCGGGGCAATTTGAGGTCTCTCCAACTATACAAATACACGCATGGTGAAACAAAGCATCCTCACCTTTTCGGAACAGGTGAGCAAATCATGCCCTTGACCTGGCTGGCTAAAGCCTCTGCAACTCCAGGATGAGCACCCTCTCCCTCCAGCCGCTTCAACCACAGCTCCTCGGAGGCGTCCAAGATCTGTTGCTGGTTGAGAGGCTCCCATGTTCTTTTGGCAAAGCCCATCCAAGAGTTGATCTGCTCTTCGGTGAAGACCTTCTTGCCATCCTTCTCCCTCGCGCGGAGAGCCTGCTCAAGAAACTCGTCCATCCTCTTTTTCATCAGCTCTACGTCCATCTCTGCCCATGACCTGTCATACTTCACGGGGTAGGGCAGGTGGAAGTCCAGCTCCCACCGATGGAAGGTTGCCCTGATAAAGTCCTCCACCTGCTCTTCGGTCAGTTCCTGCCTTGCCATCTTGTCCTCCACGAGTTTGTACATGCCAATGCTGCAACTACACTTCTGGAACAACTCCTTGTCCAAGCCTATCACACCTTGCCCAGACACCCGCTCCATGATGACCCTGTCAAAGCGAGTGCCTTGGTTCAAATTGAGCAAGGCCTGAGAGCCAGCATTTGAGTTGCAAACGAAGATCACCCGGGCAAGGTTGTCTCGGGTGTGCTTGTTGGTCAGTGTGTTTGCCCAGTCGAGGGCTTGCACTGGGAAGCGCTTCAGGAGCTCTTCAAACTGATCCACCAGCACGATGGCAGGCTTGGGGGCGATGGGCAATCCCAAATTCTCCAGGAAACCAACAAACCATTGCTTGCTTTTGTAAGCTTGCAAATTGTAAGCAATCTCGGAGCCTCCAGTTGTGGTCATGCCGAACATCTGCGTCGTTAGCCACTCTTTGAAGCTATCCACGCTCTTGCCCTCGGCACCGTTGAGGTAGATGCCCTCAAGAGCCAGGGGTCCCCAGCGCCTATGCCGTGGGATCGTTTCACGAAGCAAGGTCGTTTTACCTTCCTGATTTCGGCCTTGGAGGATCAAGGCACGATTCTCTGTGATTTCCTGGTAAGGTTTCATTGCGAATTTGACGCTGGGGCTACGCAGCTTTCTGCCTGCACCTTTTAAGCGCTGGTGCAAATTCCCAACGGGTGCCGCAGCAGGATATAAAAGCCTTTTGGTGATTGCAGGAACTGCAAGCAAACCAAGGAGACCCCCAACAGTTTTGATCAACTGCAGAATGATGGAACTCCTTTCCAGAACCTTCTTGGAATGCGGCACATCACACGGGAAGGCTTTCTGACCAACAGCAGGAGCACTTCTGTCTCCGAAGGATGCTCTGCCGCGCCCAACTAAAGGAGGCAGACATAGTGCATGACCGTTCATTTTGCTATGTTGCTAGACTTTTTTGATTGAAAATACTGCACCATATAATTTGTCGTGAGTCAAGCTTGAAGCTGATCCACGACAACTTGAACAGAACAGGCAAAAGTATTGAAACATCCAATCCTAACACAAGGCATAGGCATGCTGAGAAATGCAGAGCTTGCCAATTCATCTGAAAATCTGGGCAACCGGACACCTAAATGAAGAAGTCATTGAAGTGGATGAATCAAGAATGGCGTCGCGCAACATAAAACCCTGTCAACCAATCCCCCTCATCTGAACCAAACATTATCCCAACAACCTCAACAAAACATTTAGCGACAAAACAAAAACATAGCAGTCAAACATTTAGAATTACAACGTTGAACAAAAACATAGAAACCAGAACACGCAAAACACCCTCAACAAAACCTACCCTCATCCAAACCAAACATTATCACGACAACCTCAACGAAACATTTAGCAAAATTATCAAAAAGAAACAGTCAAACATTTAGATTTACAACATTGAACAAAAACATAACAGCCTCCCACCTGACCTCCAACCTGTCTTGTCCCAGTTTCCCCCTTTCCCCATTTTTTTTTGGGGGGTTTATGAATACGATGTTGACATTACTCTGCGCCAATGCAGTGCAACATATAGCGGCTATTATTTATACGTGTATGTATATATATATATGTGTATTGTTTTTTAAATTCGTTTAACAAATCTTTTGGCCAACCCGTCCGTCATCAATGTTTACTGACGATATACATACAACAGTTTTTGGAGTTGTGTCTGCCAACATATAAAATTTCAAATTCACTGCCATATGGACCGGGCTGACAGTCACCAGAAAGAGCGTTCATAATGACTTGGCGGGCTTGAGCGATAGCAACCCTTCTGAAGTCAGGATCATCCTCCCATCTTTTCAGTGTGAAAAACATGGTGGTGAAACACCAACCATCCACCCTCCCAGAGCCATTGTTGACCATTGGCCAAAAGATGCACTTTGTTCATGGAAGACGCGGCACCATGGGAATTGGGGTGGTACTGTAATTTTCAGTGGGTACCAACCGTAGCAACCCAAACATCATGCTGATTACAAGCGTACTCATTCCAATAACATGGAATATCCCAAGTGATACTGGCTGGATCATCCCCATTTTGGAGTTATACATGACCCATTAATCATACCATTATCCCATTCAACATGATATATCGCATCAATCATTTTACTGATTGAAAATTGTAGATATCTCTTATATCTACAGTTTATTTTCCCTTCATATTCACCTAAAGTGACATATCCTGGAATATCCTGGATATATCCGAAGTTACATATGGTCTATCCCCATTACGAGCGTTTTCCACTATACCTTCGCACCGGCATCTGCCTCCACGGCCTGCGATGCCGCGTTTCCACCGCCGTCATCGACCTGTTAAAGAGGTCCTAGTGGGAACAATGGTGGTTAGATAGCAACAAATGGAGTTTGATTGTTTTTTTTATGGGATTAAATGGGAATTTACCCCCATGTGAACAATCGTACAGATGGCCAATTTAGTTCGATGATTTACTTATGGAACCATGGCGATTTCCATGGCTATGTTACTTTACCAGAGGGTACTTCCTGTAAGAAGAAACAAATGGCAGGATATTGAAACTAAATGAAGTTACTGGTGATATACATGTATTTGTTCTCCATGAACTTGAAAAGAGAAAATCCACAACCCTGATGAAGTCGTGGATCTATTCTTTTTCGGTTCCCAAGCATTACAGGCATTTCATCTTGCAGATCCACAGTTCAGGATGCATAAAGCATTCTACACCACTATTTTTGATGGTCACACCCCATGTTTCGATGGTATGCAACGGTTAAGCCGTTATAACCATCAATCTATGATAATATTTGATGCTTAGAATCACCATCACTTTCATGCCACATGGGTATGAGTCAAAACAATGGTACATATTGGTACCCTAGTGAACCCTAAGTTATAGCTGGTAAATAGATCCTCATGCCGAATATAGCAAGATGGGTTTCATACATCCCCATATGGAGGTTTCCTAAAAAAGGGGTCCCCCCAAATCGTCCAAAATTACTATTGAAATCCATGGTTTTGGGGCATGGAACCGCCCCTATTGATGATTAAACCCCAATTTTTCGCAGTTAGAACCTGGTTTTTTCCATCTTTTTCCATCTGGGGATGATTGGCATCGCATCCATGGCGAAGGGCGCACCATGGCGCACCTCGACCTCTTCCGAGACGCCATCTGCCAGAGACACCCAGCGTCGTTGCAGGGCCCTGCGAAAGTCATGGAGACGCGGGGGTGATCCTTGAAAATTATACAAGTATATAAAAGTGAGATTCACATCAAAATAATTGGGTTTTCTCTGGAATATAAAATGATACAATGGGATCTAATGGGATATCATGGGATTTAATGTGAATAAAATGGGATTTAATGGATGATATCATATCTATTCTGGCTGAATTTGGATCTAAATCACTCACCTGAAGATGAAATTAATTTGCGGCCTGGAAGTGATTCCACGAATCCAATTCCCATCATTCCAGTGACGTCACGACGTGATGATAGTGCAGACCCCATTGATGTCAAATATGTTTTTACCCACTATGGTCACTACAGTAGCGGCTGGCGATAATTTACAATCAACTCAGGGTTTCAAGTGAGCCATTGGGATTTTCTTACTATATATATCATTGGTTTTTTTTACAATGTTCCATCACTGAGCGAAAGAATGGTCTATTCTTGGAAACTAGGCATTACAGTATGCAGCAATATAGTTGTGTGTCGCATACATTGTTAGAATTCAAAAACAACATTAAATTACCACAAGACTCTCTTGAAACATTTCTTACTGTAACATACTGCTATCATCTCGAAGCTATGAGGATCTCTTAGGGCTCATGTCGAATCACAAACTCAAGCATGAAACTACCGATGTCCGTTGGGGATGTGGTTGCGAAACTCAACTCCTAGCTCCGCCCAAAAGGGATGGAGGTCGAAAAACGGCCTGAAACATGCTGAAACCACGAACCTATGCGAACAGGCCAGGCTATCGTGATCTCACATGACCCCTCATTTGCATCATGTTGTTTGACCTGGTTCTCCTGAAAATAGTTTGAATCAACATGGATCAACCTCCGATTTCAGTGGTTGAATCCATCCTTCATCCAGCACCTCTTTGGGCTCCGGCTTCTTCGTTTCGGCCAGCGGCTTCCGAGGCTGCCCTCGAAAAGAGACGGCAGGAGCTGCACGGGTGATCCAGGGTGGAAAATAACGGTGGTATATATTATATAAATAACATGTGAATAGGCATCAACTCAGCCTTTTCTCCGATATAGTGCCTGAAGGTTTTCAAACCATTGAACTTTCGTTAATGGTCCCCTTTAAATCAAACGTTGTTCTCTCATTTCTTGTGTTCACCCTTTCCATGGAAGGACGGGGAGAATCACCGTACCATGAATGTTTTGTGCAGCACGTCCACCGTGCATAATGAAAAATCGACACTTGAATCATTTATCGCAACAACTTTCTTCATCTTTTGTTTAATAAAATATCATCAATCAAATAGTTGCCTGAGGTAACCAAAGATGGCAATCGAACATATACCTTTTATAGATGATGTCCCATTAAAACTCCATTTAGTTCTGGACTTTTTCCATTGCCACGTTTGGTTACCAGAGGGTATCAAACAAAATTCCTGCGACCGTCTCGGTGTTTTGGAGATTTGCTCAACTTTCCCCAACTGCTACTCTCGCTGCTCTTGTGCCTTGCTGGGGACTTTTCGAATGCCATAGGCCCAACGCACATCTCCAGGTTCGAACTGCAGCGAGTTGCCACTTCGAAGCGGGTCGAAGGGACTTGAATTAAACTACCCGCTGCTTATCAGTCTGCGAACTGGAAGCCATGGCCCGTTTATATAAATCCATTTTGTTCCATGATTTATGATTATTTGCCGCCCTTACAAATTGTGATTTTAGCCATACCATGCCATAGCTACGTTAAATTACCGGAGGGTATATCAAACCAGCTAGATTCGATATAATTTATGGAGATTTAACATGATTTAACTCTGTTTAAACTATGGTTTGAACTATGGTTACTAATAATTACCAGAGGGTACATCAAACTTGGTTGGACAAACATGTCTTCATCTGAAAGGTCGTGTGAATATTTTTTTCTGCTGCAGGTGCCTGTTGGGTTTGCCACCCCTCATTTCACACACACTCATATATATGGTAATTAGTATCGCCAATATGAATGATAATACAATACGTCTAATCTTAAATAGTATCACCATATATTCATAGCATATCTCACTAATATTGTAATTATTCTTAATGATTATTTAATAAATCATTATGAATCAATATTATTAATTCATTATTCATTATTACTAATTCATAATAATGACCAAACAATGACCAATATGTGAATGGTTAAGAATAATTACTATTCCTAGGTCCTACTTCTGTTATTCAAAGATAATAAGTACCATTTGTTCACTGTTCAAAGTTATCTATGAGCAATATTATGAACCATTGTTACTCACTCATTCGCTTATTTATCTACGAATCTAATTACCGTACATTCCCGTTGTTTTCGGCACCCAATCGGCACCAATCTCGTGGATTTCATGATATTTTTATATACCTTCCAATGACCAGTGGTTCCCCGGTTCCCTGCAACTCTCTCGCCTTCTGCGAAAAGAATTCCAAAGGAGCCCCTACTGGCAGGAGTTCAGCAATCACTCCACGCTCCAAGTGCCTCAAGGACACCCCCATCCAGTGAAGTGATACAGTATTCGCTGATTGATGCTTTGCTTCCAAGAACGATTCATGATAGATGATAAATGAATATGTATAGTTACGATATACTGTATACATCCCCGGGACGCCCAACGCTCGCACGAAGAAGTGCAACTCGTTGCTTTCCCCACCTGGGCCCGTAGATCAGTGATGTCTTCATGTCTAAACAGAGCGAAAAGGATCATCACCAACATAGTTTCACATAGCCTCATATTGCACAGTACCTCCACTTTAGGCCAAACATGGTCAGGGCAACAAAAAATCAATCACCCATTCACCCATTCAATATATTGCTGATGGTCCTTTGGGCCATTGGGTGAGACGCAAAAACCTGGGCACTAACTGGCCGAGTTGTGTTCAGTTCTTGCACCACCGATGAAATAACCCCCCGGATACAGGGCAAATACATGCGAATACAATACATGATCTTCTATCAGCTCCAAATAGCTCAAAAACTAGCAACATCCCCATGTCAACCAAACGTCCGAGCTTCCATGCCTCGCCTTTGATCGTAGTAGCCACATGTGGTAGATCCCCATCATTTCAGGATCATCATCCCCTATGGACACATTAAACCAAGATATCTAGCTGGATATCTATTTATCTATTGGCTAAGCTACTATATAAACATGAACAGCCAATCCATGGTTGGGCCTTTTCTTTATGTTGAGCGATGCTCATCAAGTTCAAACAACAGTCTAGTTCCAGCATCCCAGTGTATCAGGTGCGCGCACTGGCATGCTGATTAAATTTCCGTTTCTGCTGGTGAAATTCCTACGTTGTTTCCCTACAAATCCTCGAATTTGATTGAATTTGTTGATCAAAACCTCACCCTTGCTGGAATGGATCATCATGAATCAGATTCGTCATCCGTCCAACGCGTCTGCTGCGTCCTGAGGTTCCAGACGAATTAGGCCTGGGGGGCCACAGGTTGGAGTATCTTCGAGTGGTTGTGAAGGCAAATGGGTTCCCTACAAAAACTCCGCTGGTCCCTGTGGCAACTCTGCGTGAGGGAGGACAGCATTCTTCTCTCCAAATCAAACCAAAACAAATGGCATGCTTTCATGTGTCTTGGAGAAAAACAAAAAATCATTCACTAACCTGAAATGTCCCGCTATTTTGGGAAAGTTACAACCCAATCCTAATCATCATGACGTCGACCCGTCGCAGTGAGGAGGTTATAATTCAGCATTTCCCCATGAAGCCCAATTTTTCTCGGTTGAACCTCAACTTGTTGTTGGTTAAGATATACCCTCCGGTAATTTAATATAGCCTAGGTAAAAATGGGCCAGCCATTTATAGATGATTTCCCTATTAAACATGGTGATTGTCCATAGCTATGCTATGCTAGTTTACTGGAGGGTAACATATTAATTCACAAAGCTCCAAAGATTTGAAGCTCTGCTGAAAATCCATGTCCATCAGCGGAAACCTTGCAGCATGTTGTCTTTCTCCAGTGAAGGGAGGAGGAAGGGAGAAAATGATAAAACTGCGTGCAATCTGTTACACTTTTTTTTGGTGCCTGAAAAAATGGAAAACTAACAAAAGTAAGTGAACTAACGTACAGGACCATATCCATTCCAGCATTGATTACCATTGCTTTACAGGGAACAATTCACAGTAAGCACCCGCATCCCCTAACTGTTTGAAAAATCTTCATGGTGATGGTAGAGCCGATGGTAAAGCCGTGGTCTCCGGTTTCAGTACGGACTTTTCCACCAGGGGACCGTATGCAAAGGGCGCCCGGGTCGTTGAACTGTCATAGCCATAGAGCGTCCCACGAGATCTGCCCGCCTGTGGCACTTGGGGTGATGGAGCTGCACCCCGAAGATCCCCGGTGACTGCACTGTTAAAATGATGCCATTCTTGGCGGCGCAGGGCCAATCAAAACTGGTCCCAAAGAAAATGGATGGCCCAATGGCCCAATAGAAAAGGGCAATCATTTGTGGTTCCCAATGTGACTTCATGTAGACCCATTCGCAATCAAATAATAATATATATACATGATTACATGCAAATTTATTTGGAAAACACATGGGAGAAAAAACATCGTCCTTTGGATTTAGAATGCCTACTTCAATATGTTGATGTAAACAATGTGCTTCTGTTGCAGAACATGAGGGACCGTGAGGAAACTGCAAGTGTCAAGTGGGAGTTGCTTAGATGGTGGATTTCCCACTGGGAATCCATATGAGAAATAACATGAAATAACCCTATTCCATGCCGTTGTACTGGTTCTGATTATTTATAGATGTTTAAAACACATATAATTATACAATATGATATATACATATGTATATGTTGAACATATATATATATAGATATGCATATATTTATACATATTTATAGTGTATAATATATATATATATATATGTGAACATATCGAGTTATATAGAACATATTCCTCTAGATTCGCCGCTTCGCACCTCACTTTGCGCCGTAAGTTGCTCCGAGGTCGGCGGGTCGCCAGGCGGGAGCGGCAGCTGGCGGCACGGGGCGAGGCCGGGGGCGAAATGGGGGATGGGAAGTATGGTAAACGTCAAGAGATATAGAAATATATTTACGCTATATATATATATAGGGATTCAAGCATCAGAATATGATAAAAATAAGGCGTTAAAACATCAACATATGGTATAAACATAGGGGTTTAACCATCAACATATGGTGAACATAGCGATTTTAACCAACAAAATATGGTAGACATACGGATTTAAGCATCAACATTTGGGGAACATGGGGATATAAGCAATCAATCAAGTTAATTTCACTAAACTCAGTTTGTGGAGTTTTATGGTGGGTCAAGTTAGTTAGTTTAACATAGTTACTGTACAGTATTGGATGGCGTTAAAAGTGGTACATGTGGTGCCCATAGCTACTGGAATGGTAGATAGCTAGAGAGTTTATGGAAAATAGATCTGTATAGTTACGGGGGCTTATATAGAAACATATAATGACTATCACGTCAACCCCAGAGTTGGTTTCAACCTAGGCTGTTGAGCAAATGGGGGGGTATCATCTTAGCGGCAGAGTATAGCAATTTTTTGGCGGGTACACTGCCTGATTATTCAAACAGGTCTTGTTAATTATACAATCAGGGTTGACATTGAAGATATTCGTCAAGAATGGCGTAGCTAGAAAGTGGATGATTACAGTGTTAGGCAATACTCAAAATCGGGCGCTGAAGCGACATGTTCATCAAACATATATGATTGGCCGTGCGGTTTGAAGTCCGTCGAAACCATGAGTTAATTGCGAGTATCTCCTTCTCCCTTCATCGCTGTCTCAGGTTAAAACTGTGGATCATCATCCCATTTGTAGGGATGGAATATGAACAAACTCTTTCAAATGAAACCAACCATATATTTTTGCCCCCATATCTCTATACATATTTCTCGGTTGAATTCCCATTTATGGAGTTTCAGCTCCTCCATTCATGGTGGCTTAAAGCTTAAAGCATGCTGTACTTTTACCTTGGTTCATCAATTTCCCCTCATATTTTTGGCATAGTCATAGTGTAAATTTGCATAAATAACAAACTAGAATCGTTCCCACATCTTCGGGTATTACTCATCAATCTTGCAAGAGAAATGGGTTCCTTGATGCTCCTTGCCTCCCAATTGAGCGAGGACAACATTTTCCTAGTGGTCAGTATATTATATGCACAGTTGGAACATAGTGGTTGCTCCATACCCATGGCCAGTAAATGCAAATGTTGGATCATAGTGGTTACTTAAACCCTAAAAAGGTTTGCTGATTGCTGTTGCTCAAACAATCTTAAAGCTATAATTCATGCACCGTATCTTGAGGTCGGTCATGTTATTTCAAGAAATTCAACTTGACGTTGGAAATCATCCATATATAACTCATTTAAAAAGATCATTGCCATATATTTTCCCATTAATTCGTATTTCTCTTAGAATTGCCCATTCAAACAATGCGGTTAAAACACTAGTAAACCATCCACAAAATCACCGTTTTAATCAATGGTATAAACATGTTATGGATGGTTTATGACATTGCTTTACTAACGAAATGTCGCATGTGCTATTGCCAAAGGGTACTGTAACCGTTACGGGTAACCATGGCTATGACCATCATGACGGACCATCCAACTCCACCTGCAACGGTGCTGATTCTGCAGCCATGGCGCATAGCGATACAGGTAGCTAAGGGGGAGACCTTTCTTAAGTTGAAAGCTACGGCAACTAACCCACAATATCAAAAAATATCAAAAACATACTAATAATTTGAATTGGTTTCATTTTGTTGATTTGTTATATTTATTTTTGTAGATTATTCATTCATCCACACTGAACATCCACACTGCTTGGGGACATATTAAGTGCCATGAGTTGCTCGAAGTTTACATGATAAAATATTCCGTTGCAAAAACCAGGCAACCTTTCTTACATTGTACATGCACATATTCTATACATATCTTATGTTCATGTCACACTCGTAATTTCAATTTAGCTATTTTTGCACTGCCTCATTTGCTTTACTTCTTCGTGAAGCAGTTGCGTCTGGCTATTGCGGCTTCCCAACTGTTGACAACGGCCAGAAGCTTGAAAAGCGGTTCCCATCATTTCTTGCTCTCTTGAAGTGATGCTGTTGCTTAAAAGCATCCTGGAACAGCCAGTCGACTCTGAACATGTTGAGGGCCAAGGTTTTTCGTTTTCGTAGATGGGATTGACATGCAAAATGGCCACAGAACGCCATCTTGCAAATACATCCCTACGTACTTGCCCCATTGAGTAATTGAATGCTTGGAAAAAAGGCTTCCCCCGCGCACAATTTTGTGCTCCAAATCCACAGTTGACTGGTTCGATGATTTGTCCACATGAAAGAAGAACCTGCAGAAATCCACGCCACACAAAGGCAGGCTGACTTATAATTTCCCGAGCACAGAAAACGCTTGCTTCTTCAGCGCAAGGCATTGCCTGCGGCGCCCTTTAACATTCCTGACCTTGGTGGAAATGCAGTCTCTGAAACATCTGAAACTAGCGAATAGTTTTCGCAACTGGGAAAACGGGAAACTTAAAACCAATGAGAACCATGCTATAACCCCTTGCAATTATCAGATCCAACAGCTGCCCAATTTTCAACCATCTAGAGTAACCCATCAGTTCCCCAGGGTTGTAAGTCATATCCCGGTGCCAAACCAAGTGGCAGGTCCATCTGACAAATACCTCAGCAAGCACCACCCCCCAGATGTTTTTACTCTTATTTTCTTGGGTATACGGTATACCCTTATTTGGGATGATGTAAAACGACCCCCAACTGGTTGGATAATAGAGAATTAATAGAGTACATAACTCAGGTTTACCGCATAACTACTGGCATGATTCCAGGTACCCAGTTACAAGTCCAATCACTGCCTATCCACTGTTGCCTGGGGAGGAAATTTCCCGTCTGTTGCGGTTATAAACCCATGTGCCACCTACCATTCAGAGAGTTTCACGCACTTCAAAAATCCCATGTTGACTGATACATATACCATTCATATCCCGAATCCGTTGGCTACCCCCCCAGCCATCCACAAACAACTTTTGCCCACCAGCTTCAAATATTTCCTGCTAGGGCGCCATTGTTTGCGCAGAAGCCTGCCTTGCATTGACAGGAGCCCCACTGACACGACGCGGTGTAGCCCAACTGCTGCTGGTTGGAGCATTGCCCCCAGCAGAGGCCCACATAACCCGAACAACCTGAGCAAAAAGTGGTGGCAATCACCTGAAAAAGGGCTATTTATATAACAGGTTGGAACTAGACCTAGGGAGCCTATGGTTTTGACCTCAAGTTTTAACTTTCGCACTTAAAACATGTGGAGAAAACATGCCTAGAAGTGATATACACACCGGACTTGCCAAATGGGCTTGATAGGGAGTGTAGGGTGAATTATGCATGCTGCTCAAACTTACAATTCTGGTTTTGTCAAAACGATTCATATCCACTGATGGATTGCGACAATTCCGGATGTTCAAGCGCATCAACCATAATTCCTCTGTATCCATCATCAGATTTTTACCTACCATCTGGGAATGGTTTACAATGTTTACATATACAACCCATAAAGACAGTGATTTGGGGGACGGTTTATAATTGGCTTTACCATTTACCACATTATCGATGAATATATTACCCTGGAAAAAGAATAGCTGGTGAACACCTACCCCGTCCAGTTGGTTTTCCAACGTTCAATCAGGGCAAGGTCAACCCCGAAGAATTCCTTCCCCCATTTTTATAAAACACGTCCCCCAAGAAACCCAGGGCCCAGATCTATTCATTTGGGTCCATTCAGGGTGGTTCTGAATGTTTCTGATTTGTAGGGTGGCGGTCCTGTGGTACGCCTGATGCCTAGCTTTATGATTTAGTAATTTGGGTGGCTTGACGTCCCTGAAAAGCAAATACGGTTTATTATTGGGTTGACGGCATCAAAGAAAAAACAGTCACCGCGAATACCAGCAGCAGAAAGTGAATCAACGTGTCAAGTCTGAATCATTGACCGGGTTCTGTATACTATTCGAGGGATTGTTTAAAGCTTGGGCAGCCAAATGACTATGGTTCTAAAGCACTCAAAATCCTGGTACCTTGCTGAACACCAAAATAGTTGGCAAATGAAGATTCATCACCAAAATCTCACATACAGTAGGTTGTACAGTGATGGCCGTGAACAGTTATAAATGGAATTATAACTCCTAAAACTGAGGTTATATATCATTATAGACCTATAAAATATAACTGTTAAGGCTTAAGGGCCATAACTGTAGCCCCAAATTTTTTGGATTATACCCCCATTAAAAAACAAATCATAGGCACTGTCAGGTCATCTCCCCATGTTTTTCCCAGACGACCTCCGTTGGCGCCCAAAATGGACCCGACCACGCCACCTTAGCGACGGTCAAATCCCCCTTTTTTACATTTTTTTTCATGGGGATTGTGGATTTTCACATTTATGATTTTTACGTTTCAGAAATCCCGGGTAAACGTAGGATTTCTGAGAAAATTTAAGCCCAACCTATGGGTTTTACGGGAATTTACAGTACGGGCTTTTACGTCCCAAAACTGTTTAAAAAGTGCTTTGGAAGGCCTATCAAGAACATGTGCCTTAAGTTGGACAGTGCTGCAAATTCACTAGGTTTCAATACTCAACTGCCCTGGGAATCGTTTACCTACTTTGTTTGGGGGGGATTGAGCACAAGTTATCAGGTATTTCATCCTGAGTAGTGGAAATACCCGGTATAAATCCAGTGACTGGCGTCCAAATGTATTTTAGTGGCTGTGGCTATACGCTACCCTATCTCAGTCGATGAATGATATGAATGGTATCAACATGAATGATATATAATGATACCATATCAGATCATTCAGACATTGGGGGACATCATGGTACCCTATGGTACCCCACATGATCCCCACGCCCAATTTGGACCAGATTTGCCACCCAGAATGTTATGATACAAAGATCAGCAAAGATCTAGAACCCGTCCGACTCACCAGCCAACTTTCATTTATTTATATCATGGGGTTGCCAAAACCACCCCTTTCTTCCAATGGTTTTGGGGTACGTCCCATTTTGAGAAACGAACAACTCACAACTCCACCGCTGCCGCAAACCGTGGCCGTGCGGCCCAGGGTGTTCCAAACTCCTTGGATCGCGCCCGCGGTATCCGCTAAGCCCGGGATATTGGCTGCGGTCGAGGTAACCTGCGATGCTTCGCTGGTTCGCTGAACCATTGCCTAAAAAAACATGGGGAAATCTGCGGAACCAACAAATACTGCAAGTGAAATTCCCAGTTGAATGGAATTTCTGTAGGGGAATTTCCTGTCTTTGTTGTGCCTTACATGGAATTTTTGAAGGGACATATGTTGTTTCACTAACATTAGATCATAGTATCGTGTACTAGTTCATGGTAATTCATCATATATAGTATTAACCATTTCAAGAATTGTTAGCCATATCATGTGGGTAAAACAATGTCATAAACCACCCATGACTGGGAATGGTAAATTTATACCACCTGTTTATGTTGATTTTGGGGGTATTGAATCATAGCATATATTGTTTCACCAGTTCGAGATAGGAGATCCACCTTCTCCACTACGTTGTCGGCCCCGCTGCCCACGGCATCGCGGATCTCTGCCGCGGACCAGCTGCACTTGCCTGGACGACTCGACGACAGGTGAAC
Source organism: Cladocopium goreaui (assembly GCA_947184155.2). Classification (NCBI taxonomy): domain Eukaryota; class Dinophyceae; order Suessiales; family Symbiodiniaceae; genus Cladocopium; species Cladocopium goreaui. The sequence goes on from CAMXCT020002386.1 coordinate 76,626, forward strand.
TGCTTAGTAAATGGTGATTTAAGCAAAACAACGGGGATTAATCACGATGAATAAGGTCAATAATGGTTAAACCAAAAAACATGTGGTAATCTAACTATTTATAATTCAATAATAAGGGCTACTAATAATGGTTGATAATGATTGCAACTTACCATCTGGATATACAATTAGGATTTGATAGGATGTTGACTTTAGAACCTGTTTGGGTGTTGCTATAGTTTGAACTAATCACACCTGGCTTGCTGGAAATCCACCATTCGCTTCGATGGTTTTCCCAACGAACTGAACCTCCATTAAGTTTGGGCAAATTCCATTGCTATGTTTGATTAAGGAAGAGGGTAAGTGCGATGCATAAGTGGGTCACATATTAAACCGGTTAGAAAGGAATATGACCCAGTCACTATGACTAGTTGACTAGCTGCATAGCCTGTCTAAGTAGGAGAATGTGTCATGCATACAAGTGATATATTTCATTATATTTCAATACAACCAACTGGGATACCATAGCTGGGGGTTACTAGCTGGGATTTGAATTTATACCAGTGGGATAAAGCTCTACAAGTGGAATATTTCTGGGCATAGTCCCATTGGCTGAGCATTTCCCATGTCCTAACTCATATGGGTCCACCATGAAGGTTTCATTGACTCAGGTCACCACTGGGCTGGTGGGAGATTGTCACTACTACGGTAAACTGAGTCAATTTCCCTTGAAAAATCATACTGCACGGCTTTAGGAACAAAAGACGATGTGATGTGGGACGCAATCTACTGATCTCGGAAGATGGGTGTGCCCGACCAAAAGAAACACAGAGACACAGAGGTTCAAACAGCTGGAAAGACCGGAAGTCTTGTAAGGCAATAATTTTTCTAGAGTTCCACATCTGGATGAGCAGGAAAAAAATGGTGATTTGACATGCTGAAATCAAAACTGATGCTATAACCATATATCATATAGCCAGTATAAATCAATATAATCATCGTGGACAAATGACTCGACAAATGACACATTACAACCAATAGCCAACAGTCATGGCGATGCAGCGGTATTGGTTGCGGATATATGAACGTACGAAAGGATCAAACTCCCAAATGTGCCTACCATGATAAAACGCCATATAACAAATAGACATGCAAGTCAGTCGTCAGGAATCAGACCCCCCAAAAAGGTAGAAGAATAATCGTAAGTAACGACTAATTATCTACTATTTCTAGATGGGTTTGGAAAGTTTTGACTTTTCGATGTTTTTCGGGTTGCAACCAGTTCAAACCAGTAACCATTAGTGACCTTCCGCTTCTACCTGCCATGGCCAGGTTTGCGGCCTTCAGAAGCGCAGGTGAATTGCGGACAGACCTCGGTCAATGAACGAGTGCAACTTCAATAGGGGAAATCCTGATTGACAATCCAACTTTGGGGTAATGTTAATAGCCATAAACCATCCATATTCTGAGGAAAGGTTAGTAAACTTTGGGCTAATAACCAATGCCATAAACTTAAGCGCCCATATTTTGACGGCTGATACCACCCAATTTATGATTTTGGGGATGGTTTATTATGTTTTTTATTGCTTTACCGACATTATTTTTTTAACCTATTCTGGTACACAAGTGTTTGCGTAAAATGATCAATTGTCCGAAAAGAGTGGTACTCTCCCTTCCAATGGAATTTAATCGTTTTCACCATGGAAATGAACCTTTGCTTTAGTTACCGTGTCCGAACCATGATTCTGCAACCACCCTTCCATCACCAAACAGCCTGATCCTGGAAGTTTCACCACCGTTTTAAGTCAGTAGTGGTTCGGAACTGGGTGTTGACCCAGTGTAGCGGGGATATCATGCTTCAAACCTCAGCTACCAACATGTAATGAGAAAAACATGAATCCGCCGGCCTGCCGGCGTGTCTGAAGGTGTTGTTCCTGTTTCTATTCTTGGCGTCTACTTGTTCCTTTGTTCTTTTGCTACGCGTTTTTGACCATTTTTGCTTCGTCTGAATCGTGTCCACTCCTGCTCCTGCTCCTACTACCTTCTTTCCCAGTACTTAGCCGGTAGTGTTGGTAGCTAGCGAAACTGTCTACAGCACTGCAAACGTCTGCCGGTACTAGCCGCTGGACTTACAACATAGTACTAAACTGATCGACCGGTGCTGATTTTGTATGCGGTCAATAGGTTGTTAAAGTAAGCACTTGTTACCCAAGCTTCTTTGCTCTGTCTTCGTCTCTTCTTCTTTTTCTTCTGCTTCTTCTTCTTTTCATTCGTCTTCTTCTCCTTCTTCTTCTTCCTTCTCTTGTCTTACGCTTCTCTCTCCGGCTTCCACCTAGCGTGCTGTCCCCTTCCATGCAGCGGTCTGCTGTCAAGCCGGAGGCTCATACATAGTACCTGGCGCTACTTTGCTGCATTGCTGGGGGCGGTACTAATTTGGTATACGGTCAATAGGTTGCTACTGCAAGCACTTGCTACACAAGCTGCTTCCGTTTTACGGCTCTGTCTTCGTCTCCCCTTCTTCCTCTTCTCCTCTTCTCTTCTGCTTCTCTTTCCGGCTTCCACCTAGAGTGCGCATCAAACTTCCTTGGGGCCACCTCTCTATGGCTCTTGTGCTTGCCGCAAGGAATTGAATAGGCATCGTCCCAGAGGTTCTGTTTGTAGCTTGGGTCCTACCAGCCCATGACCCGTTTTCTGCAGCCTGTTGCCAGGTATCAGGAAAACATATCCTTATCATGGGTTATGTCACCGTCTACTTTGAATCACACCTAGTTTGTGCAGGCGACACCACCCCCCACTTTCTGGTTCATCCCCTTGCATGGGTATGTCTGAAAGTGAGGTACCCCGGCTATGTCTAAATCCAATAAATAAGTTATAGTTATATGCGTGTATGCACATATATATATATATACCTTGAACTACAATTGCCCGAAATTTTTTGATCGTTTGGGTTTGCCCACTTTTTCTGGGCATTACGGCTTGGGGGTAATAGATGGTTATCTAAAATTTAGGCCAATTGCAGATCCAGTACTAAATCAGATTGGAATGGATCAATTTGAACAAGATGATCCAATTGATATAGATCGCTGAAAGAACACTGAATATCGCAAGCATCTCGCCCGCATGTTTGCCAGCTGGCATTTTGTCTCAAAAGCGACAAGATCTCTGAGCGGAGCGGCACCTGTTTTCACAGAGCCTGGAACTTAGGGTTCTTTGGAAGTCGATATGTCTTTGACATCTTTTGTCCATGTTTTTTTTGCACGGACACAGTAACGTTGTAGGACCCGCAAGGCTGTAGTCACAGGACTGACGCGTCTAGAAAGTCTCGCGCAGTGACCTATGAAGTCTTCGTCCATTTGTACACTGTCCAGAAGACAATTTAACGAGTACTCAGTTTTGGACCCAGCAATCAAACGGCGATAAATGTGGTCTAGCAAATGATGCTTGACCACCAATGGGAACCTCAACTGTTTTTTCTCATAGAATGAGTAAGCCAGGTGAACATACAAACGTAGAAATGTTCGGCCCAACTGCCCAGCTTCCAAGGCTTCTGCACTTGTGAGAAACAAGCCACTTTGATAAAGGATTTTGAAGCTCCGATTTATGCACCGCGTAGCATCCAAAATAGTTTTCAATGTCTCATTGTCGGATACCTGTTCCAGATTTTCCATCAGAAGCCACTCCAAAAAACGATGGTATACATAAGTGTCATTGAACTTTGACCATGACGCATCAGGAAGTACTTGGTAAGAAGTCAATTGTATCCTTTCCTTGCAAAATTGACCTGAATGTGGTAATTGGTTTCCAGGTTTCTTAGCCCAAGTACGCAAAGCTTCAGCCATTTGTTCAACCCTGTTGTCCATAGAACCGTCAAACAGAGCCAGTGCTTCCGCAAGGGCTGAAGCTACAAACAGTTTGCCTGCACCCCCATGGTAGCAATGCCAAATGTCAGGGCGAAAGAATGCTTCCGGCTCCGAGACATTGTGAAAAAGCCTCAAGAGAGTAGGACGAGATGCCCATGGTTCCTGTGGTTGAACTGTAGACCATCTAGCATTTACATTGAAGTCTTCCCATGGCCCACCTGCGTCATTACCACCCATACATAGCCAACAAACACCAGCTCCAGAACTGGCATTTTTTTTTCGAGCAGCGCGCAGCCAATGCCTGTTGAGACCACCTGTCTTGATCTGGAAAGGAAAATCACCTTTAAACCCGATGCAAACCAAATGCCACTTGTCATTGTTGTACACGAAGCCACGCTGGAGTTCCAACAGGTTTTCAGTCAGGTGCTCCAGCAAAGCGAGGTAATTTTCCTGAAGCTTGTTCCGCTATGAAACCATGAGGAAAACATTGTTTAAAGTTTCTAGGAGGAAACAAATAGTGGAAAATTCAACAGGTTCAAAAGAAAATTGATCGCCAAAAAACGGGATTGGTGTTGTACCATTTCTTTGGCATGCTTGCAAAGAGAAACCGGCTGTTGAAAGAAGAGCCCCCTATGTTGAGACCCATGCGCTTGTTCCGTGCTGTAGGGAGCACATGCTTCTTGAGGAAAGGTTTTTGTCCACGACCTATGGCGCCTTGAATCGATAGCATCATGATTCCTTGACGTTTGAACCCACGACCTTCATCACCGTGGATCTGAATTGGTATAGTTCTTGACAGTGACAGCTCGCCATTTTCACAAGCAGCAAAAACTTGGTGGTCAGCATTTGTTTTGGAAAAACGACGCCAAAATTCCAAAAGGGTCCCTTGGATATCAGTCATGTTGATGTGAGGTCCTCCAGCCAATCTTCCCATGTTGTCGTTCTTAATCAAAAAGTCAATTGTGTCAGTAACCTGCAAAACTGGGAAATCTTTTGTTTTGCCATCTTTGAGCACGCCAGGCATAGGAATCCAGGAGACGGGAATGTCCAAGGATAGATTGTGCTTTCGAAACCTTAGTCGCGATTTGATTTGAACTGAGCAACGGTAAAATTTAAAATAAAACGCAAGCGCCTCACAATTGCCAAAGCATTTTCCCAAAGCATTGACTAACCCTGTTTGTTTTGGCAAGTGGCAATTTATGACATTGGTCTTCAGCTCTGTTTGGATTGGTGTTTGCTAGCTGGGTAGTAACTGGGCATGATGTCGTCCCGAAGTGACTCACAGCAGCCTTGCTCATCTCGACTACTGCAGTAGCAGTGGCCTTGGCACACATGTTGAACCATCCTTATTGAATAAAAGATTTAAATTTGGACCCTTGGTGGTCAATGCCCTGGATATGGTCAGTTTACGTTTAACTATACAACAACGTAGCCCCTTCCCAAACCTTCCAGGGGGTGAACTATTGGGAAGCAACACATATGAATAATGATCAAATAAAATTGGAAAGCTTATACTTGAACCAGCAGGGTTTCCCAGATACCTATCGGTCAAGGACCCCCCCTAGTTACTCTGTAAAGATGTATAAGATTGTATAAGCCAACATCGTGAACATATTATTTCAAGTTTCCACCCCTTTCAAAATAACATATCAATAACAAATCATATGGTAGGTGCTGAGCCCAAGACCCCAGCAGCAATGCAAGATGCTGCATGTTGAGCAAGAGGGCCAACTCGACCTGGCGTGACTGAGGCCATGTGATGGATGGCTTTTTCCGGCAAGCTGGCATTGTGGCTGGTCCTGTGGGATGGGCCAGAGTTGACTGGGACCAGGCAGGTGCAAAATACCATTTTCTCTCAAAGCCTTGCGCACAGCAAATCCATGTGAGGGTCGCCCCACATAGTCCACGAAAAACCAACATTGAGTTGGTTAACCCCTATAGACCAACTGTCTCAGCCATGAACTCATCGCAACTCATTTCAGAATTGCATCCCCTAGGCAAAAGCTAAGATATCTAAGATCTACTTTTTGGCCTTTGCGGCCGGAGTATTCTTGGCCTTCCCCTTGGCCTTCGGCTTGGGACGGCCATTGGAATCTGCGTCAGGAGTTCCTTCCGCCTTGCGCTTGGCTCTCTCACGCTTCAAGGCGGGCCTCAGGTGGGACAAAAAAATGGTAATGTTTTTTTTTGTGTTTTGGGAATACACAGTTGAGGTTCCTGCTGGGCATGAACTTCCGCTCTGGTTGCTTTGCTTCCCCTTAGGTTGGTCCCAAATAAATCTGGGAACATAATCTAACACTGAGACATTATAAAGATACATGTGTGAAAATCAGAGTCAGCTGGTGTCAAGATTCAAAACCTCAGCATATTCCAATTGCGCGTTGATATTCTGCTGCAGCCTTGGTTATTATGAAAAAGGGATGTAGGATGATGTAGGAATGGGCCAGGTGCAATGTGATTGATTATTTTGAGCTGGAAAGCGTTTCTGAGGGTTCTTTCACATTCTTCAACCGGGCCAATGTTTTGGCCAAGGTATCGTAGTGATCATCCATTTGCTCATAGACGCTTTTCAAAGTAGACGCCAGACTGGGCAAAATGGTCGATTCAGTAAGAACTGACTTCAGGTTGACACTCTTTATAATTCCAAGCATGCAGTTCGGAGAAGAAGTGGGCCCAAAAAAAATCCTGCCTTTCATCTTCCTCTCCATTGAGAGTACTGGCCACCGATTGCAATTTGGCAGATTTTGCCAGCAAAGCTTCCATAGATTTCGTCAGCAAGACGATCGGTTCCTTGTGGGTCAAGGTTGGGATATGAATTTCGGGGATTTGAGGAAGTATCATTCAACAATGGTTCATAGAAATACTAATGCATAATTACTGCATATGCATTAAACATATATAATCTATCATAATTAAATTATAATAACGATGGTTTTCTTTTCTCCATATGAATGTTTTAACCCCCAAAGCCCTTCTTGCCGCCTTGCCTGAACTTCTCGGTCAGCCACAGGTGGAACGGTTCCTTGCTGCTGTCCCTTGCCAACAGTTTCGGCCTTGGGATCGTCAAGGGCGGGAGGTTCGTCAAGGGACATTTCCTGGAATTGAACTGGCTGGTCAGAGACGGTGGTTTCTTCTTCTTCCTTGCTCTGCTTGTAAGTCTTATTCAGCTCGCCGGTTTCATCAACTTCAACATAGTGCTGCTCGATTTTGGTATTGTATTTCCACTTCCTGCTGTTTGGAATGTCATTCAAAAAACAGAGCATGGTCAAGAACTGATTGAGTTTTGAATGTTGGAAAAATCGTTCATAATTTGTCCTCCGCAACTTGGGGCGAGTTGAGGTGTAGTCCACAACGGAGTCAATCTCGAACCTAAGCATACAAAAATCATTCCTACATTTTGACATGCAACATTTTTTCCAATAGTATTGTGTTCAATCAGGATAGAGATCTTATAATGAGTTTCTGGCTTAGGCATCTTCAACATGTCTCGCATTTGGCGTTCGGTGTACCAGCCACATTGTATCTTCAGAGTTTTCCCGGTCTCCTCGCTGATCTTCTTCGTCACTCGTTTGGACAGTTCCTCCTGGTAAAGTGAATGGGGCAGGGTTTGGCTTTAGTCTTTAGTCATAGCATCGGAAACACACATCATTAATGATACTTTCTATAAGTCTGAAAGAAATTTGAAGCCATCATTCTCTCCTTGTTGAGGCATGAATCTTTCCAAATCTGAAGCAATTCGGTTCGGGCTTCTGCACCCTTGTTATGAAATCGATCGTACACATCTTGGGCACATTTCAAGGTACCATTCTTTCGCTTAGAACAGTACCGCCTGAGGCGCTGTTCAATGGCCGAATCACTGGCAACCTTGCCATTGATGAGAACCCGCCCCTTGTCGTCGAGGGTGACCTTTTCCTTGCCAGCCTCAACAGTTGGATCCATATAGGTTATGGGAAATTACATCACATAAAATCATGCCATCAACAATGTGAGGTTTTATGTGATATCAACTCATTATGTCTTAAAATGCCACCCCATTCAACCAAATTCCCAATTTCCTCTTCATCACTGGGACTCTCAGTCGGTGGAGTGGGTTCCGGCTGTGGAGTGCTTGAGGTTGAGGTAGCGGGAGATGGTGCAGGTACTCTAGGACTTGGGGTAGCCACAGCACGAACAGGTTTTCCCATCAAAAGTTCTTGCTTTCTTAGCTCCAACTTCTCAAGCTCAGCTATCTCTGCGAGCAAGACCAACTTTCTGTTCCGAACCTAAGAACAATAGGATTTCATATGTGTTTGGTAAAGCATGGGACTGGCAGAACTTATAACAAACAAATTTGAAACCTAAGCCCACTAAGACAAGAACCAGCTCAGACTCACGTTTCGATGTCTCGTCCTCTGAGGGTGACGGTGTTGCACTGCTGGGCACTCCAGAGGCCTCATCCTGCATGAGAAGGGGGGAAGCAATGGTTCTACTGGGCCATGGAGCACTTGATTTTTCATTGGGGAATAGTGACTTTTAAGTGATAAGTTAAAAGTTTATGTTTGATGATTTAAGTTATATTTGAAGTTGAGATACCAACCGTTTTGTGGTGTCAAGTGCCATCAAGCACAGGGTCCTGCAAAGGCTCAGGAACTTTAGCCGAAGGAGCTCTGGCTGCCTAGAACGGGGTTTCAAGATAGAATTGATGGCGACTGTTTCTTTCAGGTATAAGATATGAGCCTTCAAGACCAACTAAGCTACAAAGTTCGATCTGTAACTTGTCTGAAATTGGCAATAATGGCAAAGTTTTCATAGCTCTGATACTGATACGTCGGCCTGGCTGACTGCCCTCTGGCCCTTTGAAGCCCTCACTTGTGCCAATTGAGCTTGAAGTTCCTGCGGCATGCAGCAGGGATTCAAGGGTTCTTTCTGTTTAGCTCTGGTCAAAGCTTGTAGAAATTGTTTTGCGACAAATGTAGGCATCATAAAATTTCAAATGGGGCCCCTCCTGGAACTCAATCTCCATCTTCTTTTTCATGTTCAAACCCGTTTGCTCTACATCCATAAGGTGCTGTTGCCCAGAAATAAGGGAACCACCACTCCAAGAACGGGACACCATGGGCTGAGACATGATGAAGTACGTGACCCAGCTAGGCAAAAAATGGCTGCCAGATAATGACCTAACATGGGATGGAAAAATAGCTCTGGAACCAACTTTTTGTTAACAAAGGCATTGAGTCAGATACAAACAGAACAAGCAAGTCATTTCCAACTGCAGAAAACACACAGGCCTGGTCTTGTGTGGACCGTCCGCAATTTGAATTGGTAAGGAAGCACCATTTCCGTTTCCATGCCGAACCCCAAAATTACGGCCATATTTGTTTTTTTTTCAATAAATAATTACGTTTTTTTTCAATAAAATGTTGAAAAATTTGGTTTCATTACGGTTTCGGGTTTGGGCATCAACCCAAATATGGCCATATATGGCCATATTTGGTCTGGTTTTTCTGGGCGTTTCCAAAAACGTTTAAAACCATTAAACAGTCGATAATTCCTGAACTTAACGGGATCCTTCTGTGGGAAACTTGCTGCTTTATGGTGCTTCCGGGCACGAAAGAGTTAAAAGTACTCTGGCAAGAATGGTCGCCAGTCACTGGGGATTTTCAACGTACGAGACCTCCTTACATATAGTATGCTGGACCTTAGGTCGGCATCATTGCACTTGTCATCGTAATTGATGTTTATAAATGCCAATTTCCCGCTCACACCAACTTCGGGTAGAGCTCGGCACTCTTCCAGCAGGCGTGGAAGCAACTCAAGGATCTTTTTACCAAACCTCAGAGGGTAGCACCTTGGCCGGATGGAGGGTGAGGCACGTTGTCTTGGACTGGGAGCACAATGCATGCAAAAGCCATTGAAACATGTAGTAAATGAGGGTTGCACTGAGTTTTTTTGAGGTGGCGAGATCCATGCCACTTCTTCTTTCCCGTAACAGGATCAACCCAATGCACAGTGGTTTGGTGGTCTGGGTTCATGTAGGGCTTCCATCCAATCAACCTTCCAAGATTAAACCTCTCTACCCATGTAGTGTTTGCATAGGCCACATGCCGTTTGGGTGAAGGAGACTTGTAAAGTCTCATCCACCAGCAGCTCCGGTAAACCTCAACTACTGAAATTCAGCCATGCAAGTTAAGTTCAGGTTTGCAAGTTGTGGGACAAGGCAACTTGAAAGTGATTGGTCATTCAAATGCAATCAAAAAACTTTGCAAATATTCGTCAACCACCGAAATCTGGGATGCCGGTAGACGAGAGAACCACGTGGCTGTTCAAATATAAATTTGCCCCCTAGGCATTCGATGAGGGCTGCCAGAAAACAGCACCTTCAGGGCTGAGGTGACCAAAAGGTTGAGGTGTGCATTTGTTGTGTGCATGGTGCAATATGGACACATAGCTGACCTTGCCACCATAACATTCCCTTGAGATACGCATTGGCGTGTTTCATCTCCAAGAGGACATAGATACGATCTAAATGTACTCCCTCGAGACACGGATGACCACGTAGAACACAGAATTGCTAGCAAAACTGTAAACCCATCATCGTCCGTCTGAAGAATTGCTTGGATAGCCAGCCTAAGATAAACAGTCACTTCTAAATGGTAGTTGCATGTAATTGTTCAACTGACCATGGACGTGTGGAGCTAAGGTTCAGTCAATCATACTGCAGTAAGGAAACACTAGGCCAGAAGGTGACAATATATCGAAGACGGTCCCTTCACCGATTGCATACCCAGCTTTGGCATGATCATCGATGTCGATACAAGTGGCTCTGTAGCCTGCCCCAGCCACACACTGAGTTGCCATTAGGCTGCCAGCAAAGAACTCCACAAACTGAAAAGCCTCAATCCCAACAGACATAAGGGCCCAAAAAATTACAAATATTGACAGGGATAAGAAGCAAAGACCGAATTATTGGAAGAAATTGAAATCTCTTGTATTGTGCACGCGGTAAGGAAGGAACGCCACGGTCTTCCCATTGTGGCAGGCTCCATAAGGACAATAACACCAATAGGATCCATGCCTGCGACTTTCATTGCGCAAAAAATGGGGGGCACATGTAAACACATGAAATTGAAACGCTGGAGTCAGTAGAATTGCCATGACCTGAAATCGCTGAAATTCAACATGGTATTTGAACATGTCGGGCCTTGGGCAGGCCCTTCACCCACATAGCGTAAACCAAATCATCTTGGCTTGTCTCGTCCCACATCCGACGAGGCATGGCAACTACAGCTTACTACTCGATGGCGTGGGCCCCCAAGTTTAGAAAAAAAATGCTGCATGCGGCCACTGCAGTTTTGATATGGTCATGACAGCACTGGGTTCAGAAAGAAATAGTTTGGTTGTACTCATCAACTGTCATTCTCGATTATTGGACTTCAAACAAGCCTGGTTCACCTTCCTGGACAAGACCCCGCTTTGCCGCCCACTTGGATCCGGCCAAAGGCATTCCCCGCAGAAAATGGCCAGCACTGAAGATTTCCTGCAGAATCAGAGGTAAAGTGTTGATTGAATATTTACCTGGTTTGGGATTTGACCCTTGCATGGAATGCTCTTGCTTGGTCCTCAATATTATACCCATGCCCATCAAAATCCCAACTGACACATTTCGGATGCTGAGTCCTTCGTAGATGGCAGTGGAAGCGCATGTCAGGACCTCCCGCGCTTCTGGTGCCGGATGTGTCTGATGTATGTAATGGGGAATGGGTGACCACAAGAAAATATAGCTTCTAAAGATATGCATATAAATCATATAAAAATCCATATGCCATTAAAGATTACAAGAGCACACGTATTTCTGGCAAAACTGTCAAGATATTTCTTGTATACCAAGGTGGACCGTATTTTGTTTCCGTTCAGGCCAACGCAAATCTTTCCAGTGATGCGCAATGTTTCAATTGCCACTGGACCCCACGTTTGATCTCAGCATATTGTCGCCAGGCAACCACCAAATTCTCCAAGCAAATGTTTAATGAAGAAGCCTTTGTCACCAAAAAAAATTGACAGTCTGGCAGCTATGTTCAGCATGTACCCTGGGTAGTTGGGCTACTGGCGCGCGATGCCAACCCCACAAAAGAGCATGCGCTTTGCATGCTTCAGATACGAAAAGAGCACCAACGTATTAGAGATGGTGTTGGAATGATCTACGATTCATTTTCATCCTCATCATGTTCATCATTCTCATGTTCCTGGATGCCACTTTCAATCCAGTCATCAAGCTCAGATCTCAAAGAAGAATCTTGACCACGAAGAACTGGCTTGTAGCGGTCAAATTGCTCCATAGCTTCATCCTCGTCGGCCCCATTAAGCATCATCTGGCCCTTAGTAGATCAAGGCTAACCGTTTGTCGTTGGTGTAATTTGCCATCATTTGCCTATTTTTGTTGTTTTTTGATGATTAAATGATTTTTCTGGTCTCTAAAACCCCTAGCCTGCTTCCATCCTTTCTTGTTGTCATCCCAGATCGAAAAGGACACAGCATGACGGCTCCAATACACCATCACTTTGTATTGACCATCAAACTGGGAATTGAGCTGCTTGACATAACTCCGTAAGTCTGCGGTCTGTTCTTCCACAGCCCGCTTCTTCTTGGTTGCAGTGGCCTGCCATGGTGACATGTGTAGATGTGATTTTTTGGCAAGTACAAAAACTGAAGCCATCAGGAAGAGTATAAGTAAACAACCATACATTGCAAGCATCAACCTGCCTCATCCACATTATCCTCTTCAGGCTGGGGTCGTTTTCGTGCGGCTCGGGGCTTTTTCCTAGTGCTGGGAATGGCTTCCTCATGCTCCTCTTCTTGCATTTCATCTGCATCAGGCAATGCATCATCATTTGCATCATTGGGGCTGCCGGCTGCTGTGCGCTTTTGTTTCTTGCACCTCCTAGTTTTCTTCACCTTTGCCTTTGCCTTTCCTTTCCCAGAACGCTTGGGCTTCCTTCCTGCACCTCGGTTCTTGCCAGGGGTCTTGGCAGTTGGCTCATCATCACCTGGTTCGTCAGCCTCCACCTTTGCCTCAACCTTCTTGTCCTTCTCCTCTTGTCCCATGTCATGTTCATCACCTAACTCATCGTCATCCTCCCTTGCCTCTTCCTCATGTCCTTCACATTCCTCAGGTGGGTTGCGTGTCAATGCCTTGGTGGATCCCTTACCTTTTCCTGCCTTCTTCTTACCTTGTCCTTTTCTGTTGCCTTTTCCTTTGCCTTTCTTGTTCTTGTCCTTCTTGTCTCCTCTCAACTGAATCTGCTCCGTGCGTTTCAAAACCTCGGGGCTCAAGATCGATCAGTTTGTTTGTCAAAATGACGAAGGGATAAATACATATTTAAAATCAGTCATGGCAGGCCACTGCAATACTTTGAATAGCTGTGAATATGTGTGAATATTATTGGATAGAACTGCTGACCTTAATTGATCTCAAGAAACTGGAATGTTGCCAGTGTCATTCTCCTCTGGGTTTGGGGGGGTCCACTTTTCCTCCATAGCTTGTTTGAAAGCTAGGGTCTCGGTGATGCCCCCGGGTTCATATGGCAGCGTCTCATCAAATTCTGTGGCTGCCTCGGCTGGAAACCTGAGTTGACAGGACGGGAATGACCTACAATATCCCCTATTCTATGTTTAAGAAATCAATAGTGAATAGGTCGCAACATGTTGAAACCATGAAATATCATAAATACCACAGCATTAGATAAGCAACTCTGTGCATGACATTTTCCTCTCGAGTTCCGCCATGCGCGTAAGGATATTAGCCTCTTTTACGTCAGGGTCCTCCATGTGCAAGTCATTCACTGTAGCATCCGGGGCAACAGGGGGTGTTGTTTGGCCAGAAAGTTCTTCAGCTAGCTCAGCTTTGGCAGCTGCGATTTTTTTTTTCAAACCAAACAAGTCTTCCTGTTCCAAAGGATCACCATCAACATGGGAAGCCACATGAGCATCGTTTTCCATTTTGGGGGCAGTGCTAGGGGATGGAACCGGGATAGCACGAACCCGAGCCAAAGATTCATCAGTAGCAGCCTTCTCATGCATGTCATCGCCACCCATGCCAGGAGCTTGCTGCACATCTGGAAGATCAGTGTAGAGTTCCTGATGCGGGCCATGGAAGCCAAGGGAAGATAGTGAAAGGATATGAGTGGATGGTATGTGCATATTACAGTCTACAGGTTTTCAAGAATAAGGGATTACTTGAGAAGTTTCTGTGAGTTTATGTTCAACTCCTTGGCAAGCTAGCTACGTGTTACCTTCAACCTTGTAATCACTGATGGCAGTCTCAATGCGGAAAAGAGTCCAAGTCGCCGAAGAGATCTAGGAGCTCCTTGAAGTCATCATCCTGCGGAACTGGAGGGTGTTTGAAGAATAGTACTGTATAAACCCTTGTTTATATTGTCTTATGAACCCTGTATTCTAGTAACACTATTCCCCCAAAAGAACCATCACATGACCGTGCACATTAAGACAAGAACCCTGGGCTCAAGATAAAGAAGGAATGTGTTTTTATTGAAACTGGCTTTAACATGCTCACCATTTTTTTTCCACCCCGTGTCCCGTGGAACGTGTGGTCGGAGACGGTGCTTCCTCACAAAGAGAACCAGCCCCTTAATTGACGCCACTGCTAGATGGTACGTCAGCTCCTTTTCCTCTGGGATTGGTGGGAGGTCGGTCTCATCAATTGGAATCTTCCCCCCCTTCGTTTTCGAGTTTTGCCAAAGCAAATCCAGCACGTGGACTTGCACAGTAATGGGTTCCATGCTGGGTGTCTTGATAAGACGGTCATTGAACATCGCAGCAAAAACGGGTTCTAAGATATCTCTGTTGATGAGGCAATGCCACCGGTCTTTCGCAGCAAGGGCCAAACCCTCCCGCTTGGTCACCAAACCATCAATGCCACCAAACTGGTTCAAACGGGATTGGATGGATGGGTTTTGCCACCATAGCTTGCCAACCCCAGCCAACTTGGACATTGCTATAGGGAGGCTATTGAACAGAGCCAAAATGATGCTACAGGCCAGTCATTTGATAAATGGTTGGCTGCAACATTTTGTCAAACAAAAAACTAACAGGATGCCTACTGCACTTGTCTTCAAGATTTGACTTTCGATCCCCCAGATTCCCAGCCTCTGTAGTGTTGATCGCGCCACTGCCCATGGCTTCCAGAATCAATAGTTAAACATCCCTGAAGGTTTGTGTGCTTGGTGAGAACAATTATTTCCTAAATTGATGTGATCCATCACCTTATGCTAGGATTATCTTTGAATCTCATGCGATGAACTGCCATGAGCTTATGATCTCAATGAGCCGGCTGAATTTGAACCAACCTTAGTATGACAGAGCTGGCACAACTGAAATGCCCAATTTTTCTGGGCATTACGGGGTATACGGCCTAATTGCCCAAATATCCTGGGTGTTTCGGCTTTCACCCAATATGCCCGGAAAAAAGTGATCGTTTGAAGATCCAGGTATATATATATATTATAATATGTATATATATATATATCTACGTATGTGTGTAGTCATCATTTTCCCAAACAACATAGCCATACAATGGGCGGTATACCCATTGTCACATCCATACGCTCCTTCAAGAATTGCGCCAGGGAACGCATTGGCCGTAGGTAAAGGAGCCTTGGGTCCTGTCGCATTCTGCACTTCGGCTGTCGTCGCAAATGCCACTGATGAGGCATGTGCCGCCCGTGAGTTTCCTAGGAGCAAGGGCGGGGAAGATCCGCAATGCACAAAAGCTGGGTGATAAAATGTGATAAATGTGGCAAACCAATTCATTAACCTGGTTCGTGCAAATTGAAATATATCGTTTTGATTGGGTTTACCATGTGAATTTGGGTGGGCAAACTAACACATGCTGTATAAGAAGTGAGAACCTCAGGTGCAGACTCACTGCATTGTTTTTTTCCCAGACAAAGCTTAACTTTTTCCCATTGACATTTGAGCAATTCCTGTCCAATCAAAAAGCTTGCATTGAACCAACTCTTGGAAATCGGTGGGTCCTGTTGACGCTGGGCCATCAGTATGCTGATAGAGGGAGACCTTTGAGTCAAGCGACGTGTGATGAATGTGTGTTACAAATGAATGCAACAAATAGGTTTGGTACACGAGATGCACCATATTGCCCATGGGGTGTTAAGACTTGGTACTGACTTCCCCCTTCCGAAAAATCAGCCAACAAATGCCAACGAGAAAAGGACACCACAAATTGACCAAAGCTTTGATCATCACATGAAACACCAGAAAAGCGTTGCTTTGAATAAGGATCTCATGTTCCAAGTGGGACAATCTGCTGGAGATTCCATGTTTTGTCAATCTGAATCTAAATGTGTTTTGGGGTGATTTGAGGTTCTTGTTTTCCCATTTCCCTGCTGGTGCCGCCCCTTGCTAGTCTCCACATCCACATGTTTTATGAATGGAAGAATGGTTGGGAGGTGCCAAGCGAACTATTTTCATCATAATTTTGTTGGCTGAATAGCTCCTTGTATGTTGTTCCGTCATACAATCCCCATTTTTGAAGCAAAACTTAACCCGCACCCAAAGATCTATGAAGCATTGTGAAGTCACATGCCAGCTACGAAAACAGTTTTGGATTTCGTGATTCCCATATTTATTGCGCAAAGACCATCCACAAGACAAGAGGCACGCAGGCCTGCAAGCGTGGGCAGTGTCAGCTCACTGTGGCTTTGGCGGCCGCAATGGCACAACTGGTTGGGTTGGTTTCAAGGGGAAATCTACAGGAATCAGGAAACCATGGAATTTACCATAAGATATCAGGGAGTGCTGTAAATCTTCAACCATCGCAATCCAAACATCATCAATTCAAGATCGGGTTGAGGTCATCCCACTGGACCACGGCGCCACGGCACATCTCCAACATCTATCGGTGAATCATTATTTCCCCCTGCCATTCTTGGGAACTCTTCTCATTTTGAGCAACGCACCCAGATATCTTGTTGGTTCTCCGTCATCATCATATCATATCACGATAATTAACTAAATGATAGGTTATATCAGTATATCCCAGATATCCCGTTATACACTCATAAAACTGTCACCCATTTCCAGCTTCAAAAGAACCATGCCATTGCTGGTCATACCGTTATACCATTATCGCAACCCCCAAAGATGCCGAACAGTGTGCAACCAGGATGTGAACTAGATGTTCCCCCATACATCCAAGATTCCCAGCTTTAATACCAGTGTTAGTCACACAGTTCTACATAATACATATAAATAGTTAAATACATATGTAAATATGTATATACAATGTATATACCATATCTACATATAGATTTCCAATGTTATATATACCAGGATTGTTGTTTCCCATCTTCGCCTCCTGAAGCCCACATCCAACAGCTTGGAAGCCTTGGACTCCTTGGATGACTCGATTGCCGCTACATTCGGCTTGCTCACATTGGCCTGGGTCCGCCATGGAAAGGTCGTGCGCTTGGATCATTGGTAGATGGGCAAATGGTTGGTAAATGCTCTTGACTGATTCAGATTTCTTATGATTTCTTGGAGTTCTTGGTCAAATTGTAAACATAAAAAGTATCCCATTGAATTCGCTGCGTTGCACAGATCTGGGCCCCGCCAGGCCCCGCACCCGCGAAGCATTTAGCCTCGGACTTCAACGGCTGGGTACATCACGCAATGAAGATGCCACACGTTTGCAGTCAAGCTAAGCCAGCAACAAAACAATCCATCAAAACAAACATGTTAAGTCAAACCTTCAAAAACACTTTAGACCATTCAATATATCCAGTCAACACAAACACGTACCAAAGAATTTATTGAAGATCACCAGTAAAACTATCAAATAAAAACACATATCAAGCCATCAAATATATTCAGTCAAATCATCATGAATATATTTTTTAAAAAACATTGCAAACCTCCAATCAATCCATTTGGAACATTAAACTACCCTTCAAGCTTTTCACAAAAAGTTGTGCCCTCCAGTTGAGACCCACCAACTAGTTCGACATGACACATGTGCCGTAAACCCAACTGTTGGATTTATAAACCAGCTAACATCTAATCCAAGCTCAAATAATATGTACAAAATCTGTTATTGAATTCGTAGATTTTAAAAAACATCTTATATAATAAAGTTGATCAACTCTAAAGTTTTATAAATTCCCTGTTTCAACCCGTGGGCACCGTGTTGCTGCCGAGGCTCCGCTGGTTCGCCGTCTGCAGCAGCGCCATGGATGGCCCCTCGCTGGTTGCGTCCATGGACGCGGCGCAGCTGGCACCTGGCGGAAGCGGGTTGTTGACAGAAAAAATGAGGTAACTGCTATGGCATGGTGATACTATAGAAGGTTATACTAGGTTATACTGCTATATAGGAGGTTAATACCACAGTTACCACTACTAGGTTATATAGTGGTAGCTGATGAGGAGTGGGAACTGTGGTAGTTTTGTGACTCTACTATATAACTATGGGAGTCGGTGAGACGGGAGTGATGGAGAAACCCTACTAACTATATCTAACTGTGGTATACTAGGGCAAGTTAAATAACAAACAAAGTGTGTAAATGATGATTATGCACATCAATATTGTCAGTTGATTCTTACGATGATAAAGTCACTATGATACTATGGAAATCAACTAACAAAATCCCAATTTAATTATGAACAAATGGGTGATTTGACAAACTGGAATGGTTGCTAAAACCAAGAAGACTAAAGCTGGGACTTTAACACACAAAATATAAACTTTGACCAGCAACTCTGGGATCTTTGACCATAAATCTAGGATTTGTTTGATCCATCAACATTCGGAGTTGACTCTGACCAAAACAAATTGGGCTTTAGCCAGCAGAAGCTGGGAGTTGGCGAGTAAACATCACTGTCTGTTTTGCCATTTTACCAGCCCACCCCAAAAAAAGGAAGATCGGTCTTCGGCCAGCATGGGTGCTTTGACCTACGAACATGGGGAATATAGAAAAACATATGGAAACCATAAAAGCATTATGTACATTTTATTTTAGTCTATAAACATCAACATTACATATCATTACATTTTTTCAAGTCCCAGAAAATGGGTTGTAAACAAACATAAACCCTTATCTCTTGTCGAACGACAAATTGAATTTGAATTTGCTCACAAGTCTTTTTCTTATAGAAAAGGGGGTGAAAAACCACCAGCATTGGGGTTTTCAATTTTTGAAGTAGGGATTGGCAACGAATACATATATATATATAATAAATATATATAAAAATATATGTCTATAATATTATACATACTACCCTCTGGTAAATAAACATAGACCCCGAAAATCTTCAATTTTTAGTCTTAGTGAAAACTAATCTTCCATCCGCTATCTGGCAGAGTCTATGTTAATTGACCCACAAACCCTCGGTGCTTTGACCTTTCTCTGTAGAAAGCTGCCAGGGGTGGAGGTACCAAGTGACAAGTGCCAGAGAAGTGGCCCCCATTGGATCGTATCCGTGGTTTATAATCCATATATAGCCCACATTTCTGGGGATATTCCATGAATCTGTAACTCGGTTTTTGTTGGCCCATTGACAATGCGTGGTGCAGCCCCAAGTGATCGGTAAATGTACGCCAGCACCTATGATGACGTCAATGCCATTGAAATCATTAGAATCCAAGCGAGAGAACATGTGATGAATGCTTGACCCATTGAGATTCCAGGGTTTCTTTCAGTTTAATCTTTATGCTGCCTGCATCGCAGTTCTCAGAGCTGGCAAGGGCTGAAGCCGCTGAAGCCACCAAGCACAGCTGCAAAATCATGGCCGCCTCGAGAGGGCCCACCCGCTGGCGACTCAGCTAAGATTTCTAGCTGATTTTAGTGTTGATTTATGTTTGATAAGATGGGAACAACTAGCCGCCTAACGCTTCGATGTATGGTAAATATACCTATAACTGCGGGTGTAGGGGGGTAGGTAGATAGATAGATAGATTAGATTAGATTAGATTAGATTCGATTAGATAAGATAGATAGATAGATAGGTAGATAGACAGATAGATCGGTAGATAGATAGATAGATAAATAGATAGATAGGTAGGTAGATAGATAGATAGATTAGATAGATATTGATAGATAGATACAGATAGATATAGATCCATTATATAGATATAGACTAGATAGATTAGATAGATTAGACTAGAGTAGGTTAGATTAGATTAGATTAGAGTTAGATTAGATTTAGATTAGATTAGATATAGATTAGATTAGATATAGATTAGATTAGACTAGATTAGAATAGATAGATAGATAGTTAGATAGATAGTTAGATAGATAGATATGATACAGTATTTTGTAGGATTATGATTAAACAACACCATACAATGGGACTTATTCAAACAGCATCATTGAACGAACTGGGCGGGTTTCCCAATGGTACTAGCCAAGGTTGCCTCGGTGTACGTTTTTTAGCGAGGAACAACATGCGCAAACGAGCCAAATACCCTGAAATAATGATAATATTCCTAGAACTGGATCCCAAATATTTCATGACTTGTCATGGTACGAAGGAAGCAGCAGGAGGCAGCAGCAGCAGCAGCAGCAGGAGGCAAGCAGCAGCAGCAAGCAGCAGCAGCAGCAGGAGCAGCAGCAGCAGCAGGCAAGCAGCAAGCAAGCAGGCAAGCAAGCAGCAGCAGGCAAGCAGCAGCAGGCAAGCAGCAGCAGGCAAGAAGCAGGCAAAAAGCAGGCAAGAAGCAGCAGCAGCAAGCAGCAGCAGCAAGCAGCAGCAGAGGCAAGCAGCAACAGCAGCAGCAGCAGCAGCAGCAGCGGGCAGGCAAGCAGCAGGCAAGCAGCGGGCAAGCAGCGGGCAAGCAAGCAGGCAAGCAAGCAGGCAAGCAGCAGGCAAGCAGCAGCAAGCAAGCAGCAAGCAGCCGGCAAGCAGCGGGCAAGCAGCGGGCAAGCAGCGGCAAGCAAGCAGGCAAGCAGCAGGCAAGCAGCAGCAAGCAAGCAGCAACCAGCGTTTGCCCCCTTGAAAGAATGATCACATATAAGTTTTAAAAATCAATGCAATACCAAAAAAAATAAACTTTTTCCAGGCGCACGGCCCCAAAACAATGAAATCGTTCAATTACTAAAAGTTGTGGTGATGCCAAACTTGAACTTTTTCCAGGCGCACGGCCTCCCGATACGACTTTTAGAAGCTGATACGACTTAACCCGAGCACTTGGATCTGTGAAACTCTCTTTTCATTCATATTCACTGGTGCATAACATTTCTTGTGGGCTAAACACTCATTTGACCGAGAGGCAACATCGGCGAATCTGGTAGACATGTGTTCTTCAGAACATGTTGTGCACCTAAAAAATCCTTGTGGTAAACCCAATAAGAAACCGCCCCCAAATCACCATTTTTATGGGCGGTATAAACCATCCCCAAATGGTAGTTGCTTCCCACATTAGGCATCTTCAGGATGATTTATTCATGATTTCCCATGCTCATCATCATCATCATCATCAACATCCATGAGTCATGAGGTTGGCCAGCGAGGCCACTCTAACTTCCATTACTATGCCGACTTTTCGTTGGTGAAAGCCTCGTTTGAAACAAAAAAAGGCATGTCTCAGCCTGAGTTCGGCAGATCTCGGCAGGTTTGTTGTTTGTTTCCCAATCAACCTACAATGAAACCATTAGTTTTATCATGTTTTATCCATTGATAATTAAAAATTATAATTCATGATTATTGATTATATTAGTATATCAATGGATATCAATGGACAGTCAATGGATGTATAATCAATGGATTATCAGTTTATCATGTCTTTTCCACCGTTTGCCAAGAACTTCCTGATGTTCCGCGATTTTCCCTTGAAAGCGGGGCGAAAAAAGCAGCCATCCCGATCCCCCAGTGGCACACGCACCGAACGCCGTGGAAAACGCTGTTGGCAGGTTGCGTCTTGAGAGTGACGGCAGCCCAGAAGTGACAAGCATGAAACATGCGGATTTTAGTACATCTGATCTGATTGGTGTTCGTAACTCCCTATGTTTTTGGGCAACTATGGTTGAAAGAAAAAGACAATATGAAACCCTAAATCCAACACTCATTGATGTGTGATAAATCTACTGGTTAAGATCTAATGACCAAACATTGAGAAGTATAAAAGGGTGTATATATATATTATATTATGTATAATTATGTTGTATGATGATGTATGTGTGTGTACGAAAAGCTGAAATACATGTGGATAGAGCGGCACAGGTTGGGGTTTCTCAATAAACATCGAGGATATGTCTGGCACCTGGGGTTTCAATGGACGCGCACATGCCCATAGCATCCCATAGCATTGACATGCATTGACCATCCTATGTTCAGTCGCCAAGGCGGGAAAAACGAAATTGCAAAATAGTCAACCAAATTTAACAAAAAAGAAAAAATCGTACCAGTATCAAACAACAGCATCAAATTGGGGTAAATGCATCAATCTTTCACACGACCCATTTACGTATGGGCAAGATATAACACGGTCCCAGGCCTAAGATGCTTTTGGAAACTCAAAACGTTCAGAAACAAATGGTGGGAAACCCCCAAGCAACCACCGTGAACAATCCGTACATACGAAATGAATAGAACGGTTGTTTGGGCTTCCAGGTAGCTCAAAAGTGTGCATTGCTCCTAGCTGCAAGTAACTGGCCTCTCTCAACCAGTTATATATTTATTCAAAGTTCTAACCTTGCGATCAGCGTCAAATAGGTCATGGACGGCTACATACAGTACCTATAGTCTCCAGTAGTCCAACATGGCGAGATCCGATTGAAGTAGGGTTTGTATGGCTTTGTAATGGTAAACAACTACATCAATTCTTTTCTTTTCAGGCGCTTCACCCATCAACGGGCTTTTCCATGCGAGGTTGGTTTACCCAAAGGGTGATCAAGCAGTAACACATCCCAGTGCCCATCCCAATCGTATCCCTTCTTTTCCAAGGCCGAAACCGTCCGATGCTTCACAGACTTCACGCTGCTTCACAAATGAAAGTCAGTCTTGTTCGCTTGGAATCACCAGTGGAACCTTTGAAGCTGGATACATAAGGTGCATACATATACATCTCTTTCATTCCCCAACTTTCCCGCACCTGAAATCTGGCTGGCTTCGCTTCCAAAAGACCAGTAGAGCTTGAAGCATCACCAAGGCGCGTGAGGAGACTTTGCAACCATAGCAGGCTGTGGAAAGTGTCTCCGTCCAGATCGGTTTCTTCGTAAGTTGGGTCGCGAAAATCCACCACAAAAAATTGTGGTGAGCTGGAGGAACTGATTTTCAAGGAGACCCCTTCATCCAGCCAGAAGCAGGAATCCAAGAAGTGCATCATTGCACACCAAAGTCGAAGGCGCCCTGGAAACTGCGTGACTGGTGCCGTTGGATCATGTGCTTCGACCATGGAGGATGCCAACACGTGGAGTCCGTGCTGTGTTTCTACCTCTTGCAGGGTGCGACACAGCTGTGGCAAGATGCAAGTTGACGATGAAACATTGCTGGCAAAGGTATCGATTTTTTTGAATAAGATCTGTTCACAGAATGCACCTTCGCACTTTGGTGCGGGTAGCTTCTTGTGGCGCACTTCAAGTTCATTGCGGATACGGGGCAAATGATCTTCGAGCAACCGCCTGGCCATTTGAAAATCACTATGAAAGTTGGACTTCGGTGCAGGGACAGACTGCAAATGTGGTTCCCAGATCTTCTCAGTCTCAGGCATCAAGTCTGATAAACCTGGGTGGGTGGAAATCGTCGTAATCCCCGGAAGGTGAGATTCATTGTTTGAACCGGTGACGTACCGTGATTTTTCCCATGATAAACCATGATAAACCACGATCAAGCCATCGCTCAGTCATGGCGAAATATCATGTGGTTGGGAAACTCTTACTAATAGTAGCTCCTTGGCCTCAAGTTGGCCGAACTGCCTGAAGAACCTCTTGTCATGGGATCATCTTCCCAAAGACGCTCGAACAAAAAAAACGGCTAGCACCAATCAAATCATCATTACAAACAATGCAAAATACTAACTATATATCAACCCTTTACATGGTTAAGTCATGTTAAACATTTGTGGTTCTTTCTTACATGCCTCGTCGTTTCATCTTTCCCAGAACCAACCAGCTAGATGATCCATTAATTAGCCACTATTGTCCCACTAAATTTAAAAAAACAAACCACTGTAGTCCCCATAAATTAAATACATCCCCCCGCCAAAAAAAACACAACATAAGTTGGTCGTTGGTTTATGACCACCGTTAACTACTTTGGGGATGTCCAATTGCCATGTTATGTGTGGTTGCATGCCCATCAACAAATTGAAAGCAACAACCAGATGTATTATACCACATTGACAAGTTCGAGATACCTACCGCAAGCCCGACACTTTTTGGAGTTAGCCTCTGGGAATCAAAACTTGCAATGGAAAATCGATAATGGATGACCCTCGCAGCTATCAACATTTTTTAGTTCAGGGTTTTCCCGGCTTACCACGTTTGAAGACACCGGAGGGCGGTTTATCTTTATCAGCGCCAGATTAAAACATATTAAAACCATGTAGTTGCATCGCCCTTAACTGGCGCAACCCCCTTTGAATTTCGTCTATGGGATCGGGACCCCCACTTTGTAGGCAGTTCCACACCTCATCTACAAACCAATCAGAAATTGGCGTGTGTTACCACTACAAAATGATGATTGGTTACCTGGTAAGGCTACTTGAAGGGGGAGCATCCAAAGCTTGAAGGGGTGGCCGCTGAAAGCCCATGCCTTGCTACAAAATGACATTGGGTTTCAACAGGTTGCCAGGCCATGTCTTTTGCTACCAAATGCCTGTTCGAAATTCAAAGGAGGTTCAAACACCCAACCGCTGAGCTTTAAAAAATAATGTGCCTAACTTTTCACTACAAAATGAAGAGCACAAACCCATAAATAGACCCTATAGATTATTCAAATGTAAAGTTTGTATGAGGCACAGTGGAAATTGGAGCAGGGATTGTAAACCTGGTATATCAGATCTCACCATATCCTAAGTATCCATGACATTCCCAACATGATTTTTTGCTCGTTAAAGTTTCCATGATATTCACATCACCCATGACATATAGAGTATACATGACTTTCCCATTAACATCATATCTAAACATACATGTATACACGTATATATATATACATATATATATATGCATTTATATAACCCCAAGTATCCACCATTAAGTCCCATTAACATACCCCGACCTTCCATTTGCCTATCAAATAGGTAACCAGCCCCAAAACTATCAGGTAAAATCATCCAACAGTTTCCTATCTCAGTAGTAACTGGAAGGTTAAGGATAAAATTAACATAGTTAACATTCGTTGACATATATATATATGTATATATATATGTAATAAAAGATAAAATGCAATACATATAACAACACATGTATTATATATATATATATTTATTGATATTTTATACCTAATATACATGCATACATACTTACACACATATATAATCATATATATATATAAATTATGTTTTATTATATCAATTAAAATATGTTTAGAAGTCAAACGTCAAACTTCCGACAATATGGACAGATGAAAAGCAGAGACGGAAAGAGTCAGCGCAGAGCAGAGAAGAAGAACGAAGAAGAAAAGAGAAAGTCTCAGAAGAAAGAAGATCCAGGTGCGCGAAAAGGTAGGAAAGTCGCGAGACACTGTGTT
>CAMXCT020002387.1:0-33220 GCA_947184155.2 Cladocopium goreaui
GCCTGGGAGCTGCAGGGGAGGGTTTGGCGAGTTTTGCGGGCTGGCAAACGGCAGCCTTGAACGTCCTTAAAAGGACACTGCCAGGGCCTCAGGGACTTGTTGGAGCTGCAGGAAAGGTCTGCCGCGGCCTGAGTGGCGCCTGGGAGCTGCAGGGGGAGGGTTTGGGGAGTTTTGCGGGCTGGCAAACGGCAGCCTTGAACGTCCATAAAAAGACGCTGCCACGGCCTCAGGGACTTGTTGGAGCTGCAGGAAAGGTCTGCCGCGGCCTGAGTGGCGCCTGGGAGCTGCAGGGGAGGGTTTGGCGAGTTTTGCGGGCTGGCAAACGGCAGCCTTGAACGTCCATAAAAAGACGCTGCCACGGCCTCAGGGACTTGTTGGAGCTGCAGGAAAGGTCTGCCGCGGCCTAAGTGGCGCCTGTGAGCTGCAGGGGAGGGTTTGTGGAGTTTCGCCGAGTTTTGAAGGCTGGCAAACGGCAGCCTGGGACCTCCGTAAAAGAACACTGCCACGGCCTCAGGAACTTGTTGGAGCTGCAGGAAAGGTCTGCCGCGGCCTGATTGGCGCCTGGGAGCTGCAGGGGAGGGTTTGAGAGTTTTGAAGGCTGGCAAACGGCAGCCTTGAACCTCCTTAAAAGGACACTGCCACGGCCTCAGGGACTTGTTGGAGCTGCAGGAAAGGTCTGCCGTGGCCTGAGTGGCCTGGGAGCTGCAGGGAAGGGTTTGGGGAATTTTGAGGGCTGGCAAACGGCAGCCTTGAACGTCCATAAAAAGACGCTGCCACGGCCTCAGGGACTTGTTAGAGCTGCAGGAAAGGTCCGCCGCGGCCTGAGTGGCGCCTGGGAGCTGCAGGGGAGGGTTTCGCGAGTTAGGCGAGTTTCGAAGGCTGGCAAGAGGCAGCCTTCAACGTCCATAAAAAGACGCTGCCACGGCCTCAGGCACTTGTAAGAGCTGCAGGAAAGGTCTGCCGCGGCCTGAGTGGCGCCTGGGAGCTGCAGGGGAGGGTTTGGGTAGTTTTGGCGAGTTTTGAAGGCTGGCAACTGGCAGCCTTGAACCTCTTTACTGCCACGGCCTCGGGGACTTGTTGGAACTGCACAGGGTCTGCCGCGGCCTGTTGCGTTTTGGAACGCCGTAGAAACAGAGATTGCTGTGGCATGAGTGGCTCGTGGGAAGTGCACAGAAATTGCTGTGGCCTGAGTGGCTCCTGGGCGGTGAACAGAGGGTGCTATGGTTCGGGTGGCTCGTGGAAAGTGCAAAGCATTGGGAACGAAAAAAAGTTCCACACCTGCGGTGGTCCCAGGCGCCGCCCCTGCCTTGGCTAAGGCAGGGGTCGGCGGATTTAACGTAGCTATGGAATATGGCCCATTTATAGATTAATGTATAGATGATAAAAATGATGATTTAGCGTTTTTTTCAAATGGTGATTATCCAGTTCGCTACGTGGGTCATTACCAGAGGGTATTTGTTGTATGCGGGCCTGGCCATTGTTCAGTTTTAGGTGCCCGCGAGTCGAAAGTTGCACAATGTTCGCCTCGCACTTGTCAAGCATTTATGAACCATTTTAGGTTAGCCATGGAGGCTGTTCGCAAATTGAAGATTGAACTGACATTCGGATTTTTTGGGGGATAATCCTCCCAGCCGACAAGGATTTCTACGATCATCACTAGATTGGCATTGGTTTCCCTCAGAACTCCGCTGAAAAAATGTCGAACAGCATCCTTATTGAGGTGATTGGCTGGTAAAAGCCTCGGTGTTTTCTTGTTGTTTGCTCTACTCAACCCAAAAAGTTGATTCATACTGATTCATATAATATTGGCTATAATTATATCCATGTTTAGCGTTTTCCCTGTGTTTTGTTCCCTGAATTATATCGTCATTACCACTTGGATGTGCATCCCGGCAATCGTAAGTGGGTACTGTATATCCCATGAATCATTGGCGTATATGGGTGTAGAACACCGATCCTTGAAGTGAGATGCATCCCCAAGTATAGATATATATATATATGTGTGATGTCAGGTTTGATCTATCTATTATATATCTATGGCCTTTGTCAACTATTTGGTTTTTAATGGTTTTATTCCCTTGATTGTTGGTCTGGTTATACATCGCATGATATGCCCATTGTGTTCCCATATATAAACATTATTGTCCAACAAAAATCACCAGTATTTACCCATCCATATATATATATATATATTGTTGATGATATATCCCATTAAGTCCCATGAATATCCAACTTTGTTTATGCATAAATCCCCATGTTCATGGATATCCGGAATTTTTACATGAATATTGATTGAATCCTCAAATTATGGATAAATCATGACAAGTCCACCATGAATTTCCCCAAAACACCTCGAAGCTCCCTGAAACCCTGCAGGGTATGGGTGGTGCCATGGACCTGGTTTCAGCAGACTCCAAAGTCCTAGTGGTTTGGAGCCCTGCCGCACCGCGCCGTGCAAGAAATGTGGAAATATAATGAGAATTATTTGGTGAGAATGTGGATGAACCACTGTCAAAAAAGGATAATTACTATCTCATATCTATTCATTTTTAATCACTCATAGTATACTACCAAGTTTTTATTAAAAAACAATGAACAATGAAGAGTATCACTCATTACTACTCATAGTATCACTCATTAACAACCGGGTGAACAATGAAGATTAAACTTTCCAACAAATCAGTTGAGTTTTTTTGCCTCCAGTTTAACCTGGTGATTCGGTGGAGTTACTGTAACGGGTCCCCATGGTGTTTCTTAATGATATCATGATATGAATGATAGTTTTAATATGTTTTAATGATCATTAATGATGGTGAACTATTATGAATGGTTAATGTTAATGATGGTTGAAATTTTCATGATGAATGAATGGTTAATTTTTAATTTTATCAAAAAAAACTTCACCATTCATGAAAATCATGAAAAAATACTAATGGATGATGTGGATGGTTAATGATTATCCTATTTTTCCCAATGCTTTAACAGGATTTCACAGGATGATCGTGATGACTCCAATGATCCCAAGCTTGGGCAAACTGCTGTGGCCGTAATTTCTTCACCCAGGCGGTGCCAAAAATGTGTTGTTTTTTTTCTGGACACATAACTCATATAACTCTTAAAGATGACGGATTTTGAGTTTCATGATTTGGTTATAAGTTGTATGTTTTTGTTGTTGGTGTTCCAGATTGTTTTAACTGTTGCCCTTCTGCGTCCTCAAACATGGCAATTGAACATCATCAAATGGGGGGATTGTCCAGCTCGCCACGCAGTATCCTACTATGTCCCCATTATATCCCTCATTAGATCCCCACGAAATAGCCATGTATGGTTGATTCTATACCATTAAAATCCAGTAAGTATAGATTCTTCATATTCATGAACATCCATTTTCATTAACATCCATTAACATCTCATACAAATCATTCCATGTATGGATGTTATCCACGGAACCTCCCATTTTTATCCTCCTGCCAATTTCCACTACTAAATGCTATGACCTAGGTCCCGGAAAGTGAACCAAAAATTTAGTGTGAAATTTCCAGAAACCATTTAGTAGAGAATCATGATTTTTCAAAAAAAAATCAAGTAAACATCTCGAGACCCATGATCCACATTTAGTAGTGAGGTAAAAATGATATGTTAATCATATGATGTCAAATGTTGTTTTTTGGGTAAAACCATTTAGTAGAGATGTCAAAAAAAATGTTGCAAAATCACAGGAACCATTTAGTAGAGGTTGCGAAGTAGAGTTCATAAAACGGTCACAATGACACGAGACAAAACAGAAAAACCATTTAGTAGAGATTCCCATTCCGTCGCCCCCGATAGCCATTTGGCCAATCCATGTCCATCAGGATGAATCACGTCAATCCAGATAAATTATTCCTAACGATAAATCAAAGATATTCCTGGGTT
This sequence comes from Cladocopium goreaui, assembly GCA_947184155.2. Taxonomy (NCBI): domain Eukaryota; class Dinophyceae; order Suessiales; family Symbiodiniaceae; genus Cladocopium; species Cladocopium goreaui. The sequence continues at coordinate 3,916 of CAMXCT020002387.1, forward strand.
GAAGTAAATCAACATGATCGGGTATACCGCGATATGAAACAACAGAAGTTGGACAAAGATAGCATCCTTGCAGTATCCTGCCATGCCGCCTCCAGTCTAGCCAAGTGCTGCCTCTACTAAATGGATGGTCATGGGATCAGTCTATCTAGAACTGTTTCAAACAAAGCCCTGTTGCATCCTTGTGTGCCCTATTATCCCTTACGTGCTATGGAACACCATTTTGTAGTCCCAAAATGTCCAAAATCTGTCAAGATTTCCCCTGTCTAGCCAAGTGCTGCCTTGCCTTTTTTGGGGGCGATGCCAAATCCCTCGCTTGGGTGTTTCTTGCTCGTCGGGTGCTGCCTTTCGTGTTTTTTTTGTTTTTTGCCTTTTTTGGGGGCGATGCCAAATCCCTCGCTTGGGTGTTTCTTGCTCGTCGGGTGCTGCCTTTCGTGTTTTTTTTTGTTTTTTTTGCCTTTTTTGGCGGCGATGCCAAATCCCTCGCTTGGGTGTTTCTTGCTCGTCGGGTGCTGCCTTTCGTGCTTGGGTTCTTTTGTTGCCTTTTTTGGGGGCGATGCCAAATCCCTCGCTTGGGTGTTTCTTGCTCGTCGGGTGCTGCCTTTCGTGTTTGGGTTCAACATGATCGGGTATACCGCGATATGAAACAACAGAAGTCGGACAAAGATAGCATCCTTGCGGTATCCTGCCATGCCGCCTCCAGTCTAGCCAAGTGCTGCCTCTACTAAATGGATGGTCATGGGATCAGTCATATGTGTTTCATGTTGTTTTCTCTACTAAATGGACCCCGTGTATTTCTCTACTAAATGGCTTTGGGGTTTTGGTCGAGTGATGTTGGTCCCCCAACTTGTGGTCAAACGAGTACCTCTACTAAATGGAACAGGGCGTTTGGTCGAGTCATATTGGCGTCTTAAGACACTCTGAAAATATATCCGAATTTTGCGCTTCAGCTGAACCAGGGGCCCACATTTAGTAGTGAAATTCGATCATGCATGCACATCCATTTAGTAGAGCTTGAGGCTATGCAGGCCGTTTCTTCACTACAAAATGGTTGCACAGCCCCAACCCTTAATTGACAGGGGGTTCCATTTTTTACTGAGTTCCGCATCGGAGTTCAACGTGTTCCACGGCAAATCAGGTCATGGAACACGTAGCCAAGGGCAACAAGCACAAGCTGAAGCCCAGCAGGGATGTCCCGGCCGTGGATCAGTGGCTGCTATCTGCTAAAGCATCGTTTATTAAATGGGATAGTTAATGGGAATATCATGTATCATAAGAAATCAGAAAATATAATTTAACGCCATGAAATTGAATGATGGAATGTGTTGATAAGTTTTGTAGATACAATGGGAACATCGTGAGAATATGAAGGGAATATGATGGGATTTACATGTGTTGACCATGATAAATATGGGATTGAAGATGTTGGGTTAATATTGGGGTTAATGGGTTAATAATGGTGAATCAGTGGTTATTAATCGCGAAAATATGGGGTTTTTAACGCGAACTGTGAACATTTACCAGAGGGTAATATGAGGATATCAAGGATACAGCCCTGCGGATTGGAAAAGCATCCAGGATGAAGCCACGAAGACTAAGCATCAATGAGAAGGCATGTTTCTTGGATCATTGAACATCACTAAACCAGATTAAAGCAGATTAAAGCATCTATCGTCAGTGGTATGTAGTGACTAGTGGCATGTGATGAGGGTTGAAGGGCAGTCACTGGGCAGCCAGCTCAGTTGCATGGAAAGCATGGGAGAGACAAATGATGTACTGCCCTACTGTACTGCCATCTGTCATAAAGTACTTGTTATGATATATATATATATATACTGTATATATATACTATCACCTATAGTATATGATAGATATATACTGTCATATAGTATATGTTATATATATATAAATATAGTATATTTTATCACATGGTAGTACACCTACTGCGGATGGTTGCGAAATCCTGCACCAGTTGATGGTTTATCCCGTGATTTATAGGGTTTCAACCATCCGTTTGGTGGCGCGGGATTTCGCAACCATCCACAGGATGTGCCAGAAATTCACAAATTGAAGGGCAGCTCCTACAAGTCCTGGTGATGGTACAGCCTAAAAAGCGAGTTTTCACGATGCGTCAGACGGGGTTCAGTTGATTCACCAGGTTGCAGCCTGCCACTGACTGGCAAGCGAGCGCGGATTCCTGTGCTGAAATCCTCCAATGGCTGGCTGGAAAGCCCACCTCAATGGAGGTTTAAGGGACATCAAATCTATAAATACTGGTTGGTGGTTTAGAACATTTTTCCCATATATTGGGAATGTCATCATCCCAACTGACGAAATCATATTTTTCAGAGGGTTCAAACCACCAACCAAGATAGGTGGGTTACGGTGCGTTCTCCATTGCAATGGGGGGAAAATTGAGGTAATACCCGTTGGAGTATTGATCCGCTCAGCGGATGGTAGAAATACCGAGTCACCTGTCCTCAGGAACACTGTTGGGGTACAGGGTAAACATACTCAACGATGTGGAAAACCCATGGTTTTCCCCAGGAAAATAGCTGCATAGCTGGTGGATTTTCTACACCTTTTTCTATGTGTTAGTTTACCCTAGGGGATCCACCGTGCCATCGCAGGTAGTGAACAGATGCATCACTGACATGGCCGTCTTTGACTTCGTCACTGAAGGTCCAGAGGCCCCGCTGGCCCCATCCAATATCTTTGGTTTTGCTGTGTTTGCTACTACATCTCTTCACTTGCTGACATTGTTTATCAAAACTTTGATGCTTGTTCTTGTTCTTGTTCTTGTTGTTTTTTGTCCTTTTCTCTTCTTCATGTGCTTCTTGTTCTTCCTGTTCTTGGAGCTAATTCCCGGGTCAGATACGTTCTCGAGTCGACTCAGCGGCCCTGATCCAACCACCTGCAGCTCTTCTTCTGTGTGTTTTCTTCTTATTCTGTGGGAAAAAAGTCCCACTTTTATGTTGATAATACCCATGTTTATGGTTTTTGTTCTTACTTTTGTTCTCTTTCTTCTCCTTGTTGCTGTTGTTCTCGTTGTTGTTTTGAACTTTCCAGACAGTTCGTGAAGATGATCAGAAGGATGTTTTGCCCCTCCAAGACCTTGATCCCACGGCAACGTTTGCATGTTGAAAGATGTCAAAAAGGGCTGCTAATTAAGGACATGACCAGATTAAAAATATGGCTTTAAAATGCTTAAAACTTGTTTTTTTGACCATGTCAAAAACCGATTCAGCGCCATTATTTGGGGCTATGAACATGTCATGAGGCCATCGATCCCTAGCCATGTTGATGTACTTTGATGTTCATGAGGTCACCATGGCAATCCAACGTGGCAATGAAAAACCCAATATTGGTAAAGCCATAATAAACCATCCATTAGTTTGGTAAAATGGTGGATGAGCTACTATTGCATTACCAACATTACTTGGTTTGCATATGATTATGGAAAATTGCACAAGCATCCCAGTGTGGATAGAATTTGTTTGTTCGCTCTCATCTAATTTAATCTAGGTTACTATCCATCATGGTCGGATATGTGTAGATTTGCGATGTCAAATGTTATCTACTATTAACTATGGATATATATATATATATGTATGTGTGTGTGTTCTTTGTCATTGAAAACATGTCAAAATATGTCAAGAATAAAGATGATCGCTATCTATATGGTTATCTAATACGAACTATGGATATGTGCTCTTTGTCATTGAAAAACATATCAAAATATGTCAAGTATAAAGATGATCGCGATCTCTATTTGGTTATCTAATACGAAGTGTCACTTTGTATTATGTGTGTATATTCATACGGTCAACCATGTAATGTAACGTAACGGGATGATAGCCATATCTCGGCTCGAAAATGTCACCTGCGGGGCCAGGCTCCACCAACCTTGATCGAGATCGCTCCAGGCTTTGGGAATTGGTTTGGGGACCGGCCAATGGAAAATAGATACCTATAGAATCCTATACATACAATATGGAGATTTAAAATTCCATGAAAAAAGGGGATTCATCTGTAGCTATTTGATGCCATTTGAGATTATGAAATGAAAGGTCGGAACAAGATAAAAATTGTTATCATTGAATAATAGATACAATGTTGCGCATCACAATCCCCAATAGATCATAATATCTGAACCTTTATATGAACAAATATTGATCTTTATTGGGGATTATGATATACCTTGTAATCCCCAAAAAAAAGATAGAAAAGTTGTAATTGATCATACTTTTCGATCTGTCTGCCGGTTGCTATCACGTGAACTAAGTCTTGGCACACACATTCAGAGAACGTTATTGTTTTTCTTGGTTCTTTGTTGGGCGATACAAACAATTAGCACAATATGATAGAATTTCAACGTTGACAGAACCGCAAAGTTTGGCTAATTGTGTGTAGACCATCCAATTTCCCGCTGCCAGACCCAGACTCACATAGCAATCAAAGACTACCCTGGTTGGAGATGACTGACCTATCTTACAAAGGGTTTTCCCGTTGGTCAGTTTACCAGAAGACATGTTCCTTCCACTTTTGAAATTTGGGCATTTGAGCAACGACTCAGTCACCCCCCTGCAACGGGCATAGCCACAACGCATTTGCAGCAGCCAAGTTTGAGAAACCACCAGTGGCTGGTTGCATCCTCGTGATTTTTTGTCATTTTCCCTTGATTTCTTATTCGTTCTGATGGGTTAACATTAACCCCTGGGTTGTGGCAAATTGTGGGCTGCCATTTTCGTAGCAGATTCTCACTATCTGCGGAGTACCCCATAAATCAACCGAGATTAATCATGGATTGACAGCCACCATCGTCTTTCAGTTCCGTGAAATCTCCCATTTTGGGGATTTTTGTGGTGGGTTACATCGCTGCAGACACCACGGTGGATGCGGTCAGAGAAGCCACTGGCTTCGAGTTCAAAGTCGCTGAGCCACTGAAGACCATGTACCTCGTCCGAAAGGTGATGGCAACTCATGTGATATTCATGGGATTTCATGGGATAGAAAGGAAAGATTCATAGAATATTTCATGAAATAATAATGGAATATTTCTTGGTGATATTCATTTCTTATTGGATAGAAATACCATGAAATACCTAAGCTTCTGGGTTTGTCGGAAATTGGTGTCAGGTCCTAAGTCATGGTACCCCGAGTCATCCATTTCTAGAGTGGGATTTTCCATGAAATAAACCATCCAGCTATTGGGGTACCCTCATGACTTAGGAAACCTCCAAATAGTGTATCCATAAAGTTAATCATCATTGTCATTATCCCTATAGCCACAGTTGGGGGTCTACCGCAATACTTCATCTTAGGAGACACACTTTTTGGAGCTAGGGGACATGTTTCGACGTCCTTTGTTTATTGTTCATGATTTCGTTCGCTCTGTTCGACAAAACAAAAGGCAACTTGAGTTACCCTCTGGTTATTTAACATAGCCATGGAAAATGGCCCATTTATAGATGATTTTCCCATTAAAACCTCCATTTATAATGGATGTGCCATGGTTATGTTAAATAACCAGATGGTATAGGATCGGTTTTTCCAGCGTGGTTTGCCCATGTCAAGAAGATTCATGCAAGGTTGGCTGACTGAGCGAATCGTGAAAACACTCGGCCAACGCTGCCGGACCGTTTCAACTGTGGACAGAAAGCATGCTGGTGAGCTAGCACGGCCACGGCACGCGAACCAAGCGCTGCATTTAAAGGCGCATCATCGAGTTTGGAATCAGATTGAAAGTTTGATTGCCTAAATCTACTAAACTGTGACCAACGCAAGAAGCATATACTTCGTACTTGATTACAATTGATTGCAGGCGTTGTCATTGTCTGAAGTATTTCTAAACTTGATCTTAAGTTAGCTATAGAGCACCCAATTCCATCATTGACCCGTGTGCTTTTGTTGCCGGCAGTGGTGGTTTTGGACCTGGTGAAACAGTTTCGCCGCCCCCGGACGTACCAATTGCATACGGCCAAAAAGGTGCTTGTGATGATTCGGAAGAGATGTCCATGGATCAAGTATGGGCATGTTTGAGACATGTTTGACCCTAACAAAGAGGTTCCACATGGTTCCACTGCTCTACCCGGAAGCCACTAAAGGCAGCCAGTTTCCAGTGTGGCACATTGTTTAGAGGAATCAAGTGTTTCTCATATGGGTCTGTGTGAAGATGGGCTATGTGGCTATACTGTACCCTCCAAAATGTCACTTTTATAGGGAAAAGAACTGAAAAGGATGATAAACCAGACACTGCTATCATTTCGCAGCATGCCTAAAGATGCCTAAAGCATGTTCAGGTCCGAAGCCGAGTGTCGTAGCTTGTGCTTGAGGGAACACCACGGCATCATGCACACGTCTGGGACGTGCTACACACTTTGGCACGGCTTAGACCGGTGGAATCAGGACAGGTACGGGGAATGTGAGGTCACAACACGAAGGAGATGCCAGGTCCTTTTTTTCCAGCCAGCAAGTTCATGCAAGTTCTTCCTTTTGAAAGATGATTGAGAAAAAGGTCGGATGCGAAATTGAATAAAGTTTGCACATGTTTTTTCCTACTAACTAGTGTGCTAAACCCAAGTATAAACCATCCCCAGTATGACCATAAATGGGTGTGAGGGTGGTATGTATGTTTACGATCCCCACATGTTAAATCCCCATGATACTGGCCTATGATGTGGGGTTAAATGCCTACTATTCAGATCTTAGTATTAGATCATCAATCATAGTGTTACTTTTCCTACTAAATCAATCTGCATCTCCTGCTGGTGGTTTGGAACATGTTTTATTTGTCCATATATTGGGAATAATCATCCCAACTGACTTTCATATTTTTCAGAGGGGTAGGTCAACCACCAACCAGTTCCTTATTTCTTCGTAGAATCCCATGCTATCCATCGAAGCGCCATGAAGTTTCTCACCGGTGATGACACCGGCCTCATCAAAGTGGTCCACGTGGAGAAGCAGAAGGTGCGGGAACTCCATGTAGAGGCTTCTAAAGGCGAGATGTTTCTGTTTGGGAATATAGACATGTATAATATGTATATATAATTATATATAATTATACTATATATATATATATGTGTATATATATATATATGTAAATGTATATAATTGTATATTGCATGTAATAATTATATGTATGTAATTATATATACCGATTCGCATTGTATGCTGCAAACAGGTATCAACGGCAAAACCGCATGTTCCCTCCGACGGGCGGCTCAACCACCGCTATTTCTGCTGCTCTAATAGACATAGCAAGCCAGTTCCGACATATGGTTCTTTACAATTACCATGTCCGAATTTCGATGGCTGGTCTCCGTGATGCAACAAAAAATGCAGGGAGCCCCTGAAATTTTGTGGGTTAAATCCCAATGTGGATTGGTGAAATCCTCAGTTTTGCTAGGCTTAATCTCCAAAATCATCCAATTTTCTTGCGGATCGATCGCGTGCAAAAAGATCCCTAAAACTGTTTCCCTAGCTTAAATCCCAATCTTTTTGTGATTTAAATGGCATGTTCATGTCTAGGTGAAATCCAATTTTTGGTGAAATCTTTATCCGTTTGGTGATGGCTTATTGATTATTGATGTTTTTTGTTTATCCATTTGTTCTACATATAGTTAGCCCTTGTTTTGGCAGTGGTTTTCGACTGTTTTTGGACTTGTCAGTTTTTCACATTAGTACAGATTGGATCAGAGATAGACGTATAGATACGTATAGTGAAAGATGGGAAATTACTCATAAGATATTCGTGAGTTCACCTCAAAATATGGACGTATAGTTATGGTATGTTAGTTTACCAGAGGGTATGGATCTCCAATCCATTCGTGTCAGGCTGAACGCTTTGGTCCACGACGGAAGGGCCAGGCGGTGCAACGCCTTTGCTGGGCTGGGCCAGCTGCAGCACCTGAGGCGAAGGGGAGATTTTCTATGGCAATTTTATGGAAGTTGATAATTTGTTATGGGAGTATATGATGAAATTCTGGATAGAATAAGGATTTGTTGGGGGAATTGGATTTGTTTATCTAGTTTTTATGGGAATGTATGATTTTTATCAGAGATTGTGATTGTTCAGGGTTTTTCGCATCAATTGATGGTGAGGACCGGGGATTGTACCATCAAAGGATGGGATTCAGCCGATGGTGGGTTTAAGTTATGAATATGAATGAATATATAATATAGTGTAATATACTACCATATAATTAAATATAATATAATATAACATAAAATAATATAATATAATATAAAAGAAGATTTTTTTGTATAGGGGGCTTCTGTTGGTGCAAAGGTTCCACAATAATGGGGATTACAATTTGACGTATATAGTGGTATGCTATGGTTGTGGATGGTTTTGGTCTAATTGTTTCTTTATCTTTGTTTTAGTTGTTTTCAGCTTTCTTTTACATTTCTCAATTTCAAATAAATCTATCTGTCACTGTATTTCCTCTTTACTTCTTCGTTTCAAGAATCTGTTGTATTTTTCACTGCTTCTCTTACCTCATTCTGTTTCATTCTGTCTGCTAATTCTTGTACTACCTCTGATTTTTTCGAGGGTTCAGAGTGTATATATATATATACTATATATATACATATATGTTGTTTATATTCTGGATTGTTTTCTCTCATCCTTAGGCTTACTTCTATGATAATATTGATTCTTTTCTTTATTTTGTGTTGCTTCCTGATGTTTTTTTTGTAATGTTTTTCTTTGTGCATCTTTCCCTTATTTTGTTCATGTCTTCATTTTCCCTGCTTTCCTTTTTGGATTTACATAGCTACTATTTTTGGGTGTCTTCATTCCTTCTGTGGTTGTAGTTGCTTTTTCTTTTGCACGTTCTAGGTTTGTGTGGCTTGGTCTGTTGTTTTGTTGGTTGATTTCTGGTGGTGCCTCTGTAATTTTGTAATGTCACATTTCAATGTAATGTTGTTAAAATCTCAAGAATGTATGTATGTCTATGTATCTATCGTTGTACCTATCTATGTATGTATGCATGTATGTGTGTATGCATGTATGCATGTATGCATGTATGCATGCATGCATGCATGCATGCATGCATGTATGTATGTATGTATGCATGCATGCATCATGTATCTATGATGATCGTTTGTTTGGTGGGGCACGTGAGACTGCCATGGGTGGATGGGAGATGGCAGCCGGAGCCAGCAGGGCGCAAGAGAGCCAAGTGAGGAGAAAGCTCCCGGGTGGCTTAGGGAAGGGCAGAGCATGTGGGTGGAGCTGTAAGAGTGTTCAAGATGTGGTGGGCCCAAATGAGTGCCTGTTTGTTTGCCCTAAACCTTGTTTTCTTTTTATGGCACAGCCAGGGCTGGGGGGGGAGGGAGGGCGATTCTCTTGGAGAATGGTGGGTGGGGGCTGTAGGTAGGGAGATGGGCACAGTTGCATTGGGCTGGGTCGCCGGGCCTGTTCACGCAGCTGCTCAAAGCAAGCAGGCAAGCAAGGAGTCAAGAGTGGAGATGTGGAGATGTGGCATTTCTGCTGCTGAATTTTGGGGGTCTCATGATGACATGAATTAGGGGGCCGGTTCTGTTTCCACCCTTGCAAAGTCTTGTTTTATTTTTGGTTTTTGGACTGGGTTCACCTGGTTTTTTCCGAGGAAAAGTGGTTTTAGGCACACCGGTCATCATAGATACATGATGCATGCATGCACGCATACATACATACATGCATGCATGCATGCATGCATACATGCATACACGCATACATGCATACATGCATACATACATAGATAGGTACAACGATAGATACATAGACATACATACATTCTTGAGATTTTAACAACATTACATTGAAATGTGACATTACAAAATTACAGAGGCACCACCAGAAATCAACCAACAAAACAACAGACCAAGCCACACAAACCTAGAACGTGCAAAAGAAAAAACAACTACAACCACAGAAGGAATGAAGACACCCAAAAATAGTAGCTATGTAAATCCAAAAAGGAAAGCAGGGAAAATGAAGACATGAACAAAATAAGGGAAAGATGCACAAAGAAAAACATTACAAAAAAAACATCAGGAAGCAACACAAAATAAAGAAAAGAATCAATATTATCATAGAAGTAAGCCTAAGGATGAGAGAAAACAATCCAGAATATAAACAACATATATGTATATATATAGTATATATATATATTCCCTCTGAACCCTCGAAAAAATCAGAGGTAGTACAAGAATTAGCAGACAGAATGAAACAGAATGAGGTAAGAGAAGCAGTGAAAAATACAACAGATTCTTGAAACGAAGAAGTAAAGAGGAAATACAGTGACAGATAGATTTATTTGAAATTGAGAAATGTAAAAGAAAGCTGAAAACAACTAAACCAAAGATAAAGAAACAATTAGACCAAAACCATAGCATACCACTAAGTCAAATTGAAATCCCCATTATTGTGGAACCTTTGCAACAACAGAAGCCCCCCATACAAAAAAATATTCTTATAATATAATATAATAATATATAATATAATATAATATATAATATAATATATAATAATATATAATATAATATATAATATAATATATAATATAATATATAATATAATATATAATATAATATAATATATAATGTAAATATATAATATAATATAATATAATATATAATATATAATATAATTTTTTTAATATATAATATATAATATATAATATATAATATATAATATATAATATAATATATAATATATAATATATAATATAATTTTTTTAATATATAATATATAATATATAATATATAATATAAATATATGATATATAATATATAATATAATATAATATAAACAAAAATATAAACAATAATATAAACAATAATATGGCTATATATGGTTATAACAATATAATGTCTATATTATAATGTGTTAACCATATAATATAATTATAACAATATATAACCATATATAGCAATATATAACATTATTTAGCTATCTATTTATATATGGATCTACTTGTGTAAGAACGATTTGGGTTCCGTCACTGATACCCAGTTCTTGGTGAGTTTGGTCACCATCTTTTTGGGTATTTAAGGTAGACCACGATTTGATCGAAATAAGATCAGCAATGGGGATTCGTGACAGACAAAATAAGATTCAAATGGTTGAGGCGTTTAAGGGCTATATTTATCTATTTGGCTTAAACATGATTTCGACAAGATATGTGGGCTTAAGCAATCTTAAGCATGTAACTATCATCAAAAATGTTGGTGTGACCACTGGGAAGCCCAAGCGCCCAGGGAGCTATCTGGGAAATGAAGAATCCATCATGGCTGTCTCGACATTGAAATTTGGTGTATCCCATGATATCGTCCCAGTTCATTTATCCCATGATAAATCATTATATCATATTATATCATATTATATCATATTATATCATATTATATCATATTATATCATATTGTTTCATATTATATCATATCATATATTGTATCATATTATATCATATTGTATCATATTATATCATATCATATTGTATCATACTATTTCATATTATATCATTTTATTTCATATTGTATCATATTATATCATATCATATTGTATCATACTATTTCATATTATTTCATATTATATCATATTATTTCATATTGTATCATATTATATTATATCATATTGTATCATTTTATATCATATTATATCATATTATATCATATCATTTTATATTATATCATATTATATTATATTAGTTCATATTATATCATATTATTTCATATCATATCATCATAAACAGCATTCAGCCATGATATTCCGAGTAAGGACAACTTTAAGAAACCATGATTGGTTGCACTACGGCTGGGCGTGCAGTTCCGCGACCTGGGTTACATTTCACCATAGGGCCTCCATATTGCAACTTGTGGAGGTCATCAGCATAGTTGTAGCCATTCCCTTCGTAGCTAAACCAACAGTTTGCTGCCCGGAACATCATCCATTTTCATAGGTAAGTCAACTATAAATGGGTCATCACCATAGCTATACCATAGCTAAGAAACTACCGGAGGGTCATAACCCTAAACCCTGCACCCCCGAGTGAAAGTCTTTCATCGGGACAGGCTGCACTGGCAGTGGCATATGATTCCGGTGCCTTAGAGCTCCGAGACCCTCAAGGTGCAGTGAGCAAAGTTGAGCTGAGTGGTTGATGCTGCTTTAACCATGATAAATCTATGTTTGGTGATGGGGATATAGGGATTATTAATGGTTAATACTGGTTAATAATGGTGAATTATTATATAGTATGTGGTTGGTGGTTTGGAACACCACTTTTATGACTTTCCATATATTGGGAAAAATCATCCCAACTGACGAACTCGTATTTTTCAGAGGGGTAGGTATACCACCAACCAGATGTAAATATGGAGGGTTTTTAAGCACCAAAAATTGTTTGATATACTTGACAACTGATGGTTGATGTGTGGATTGGTGTAAATACTGAATATTGAATACTGAACAGTCAGTAATCAATCATTGGATTTTGCGGGGTAAGTATCAAAGATATCAAAATACAAGGGATAGATCATGTTTGATTGGTTATGAAATAGGGCGGTTATTAACCTGCCTAATAAACAATTGGGGATTAGGATAGCCCCAATAGTTAACAGGAGACCTACTAATCAGTATTTCATCGGATTGGGGATATTTGTCATGGCTCAGTTCTTAAGTCATGGGGGCATCCCACGTTACCATGGCTTTGCTAAGTCATGGTCTGACTGGATGATGCAAGGGGCCCTGGGTGCCCCCATGACGGCCTGATGCGAGTCATTTGATTCCAAACATTCAACCCCATTTAACCAGTGTTAGTTGAGTTTCTCAGCCCATTGACTCATATATATATATTCATATATCGCATATCTACAATGTGGGGCCCCCCAGTGATGTGAACGTTGGTTTAGATTCACCCATGAAAACATCCATTAACTATATTTATAAGTATCATAAACCATAGTGACATTGGAGTTATGTGAACCCCAACTGAACGCTATCGATTTCACGACAGCCCCACATTGTAATCCACCTGGCTCGGGCAGGGAATGTCTTGAGCACTGCCTCCACGGTGGCGGACGTGAAGTGTTTGCAGGTCGTTTTGGGGGGTCCAGAGATCGACTGGGACGTTTTCGACTGGGAAATGGGAATATCATGAGTACAAAATCGGGATATTATATTATATATATTATATATATTATATATATTATATTTATATATTATATATTATATATATATTATTATTATTATTAGTATTATTATTATTGACCGAAGTAAGGGTTTAAAACTTGTAAATTTCTTATCCCACATCGGAACTGATGAATAACTCTGCTTACTTCAGTCCCTATTCAGTAGGTTGTCCCATTTATCGGGTGGTGTTTTTGCCATTTCGCAACCACTGAATGCGATGATCCACCAAGTTTAAATCGGAATATCATGGTAATGGGTAGTCAACCCAGATTTGTCCGGAAAAAAAAAAACTTGGAAAAGCTGAAGACTTGGTGGTTTATCATGATTTTGCTATTAACATTGCCAGTTTGAAGGTATACCCCATTTTCAGACACATCCGTTTTCGGTGACTTGGAATAAAAGCCCCCAACTCCTAAGTGATTCAGACGGGGGGGCCTAGAAGGGCCCAGAACATTGAATTCCGATAGATGGTCCACGATAAAAAATGTGAGTTTCATTGATCCTGGATCTATGTCAGGCCCAACTTCAAGGGTAATGCCAAGCTGGATTTGTTCTAGTTGGTTTTACTTTGAAGGCTCATCAAATTTGCATGGAAGTCGTTGGCTTTGCTGCGAGTCACAGACTCGAGATTGGTTGGGTAGGTCAACAAGGGTTACAAGTTGCATTGGGGTTTTTCCCGTGACATCCAGTGGTCAGCGGATGAGGCATGTAGTGCTGGTCTACTTGCAGTGGCAAGTGATGGGACTGGCAGCATTGTGGCGGAATGGGGCAAGGTGCGCTGAGAATCGCTTCACCGGACGACTGGACCTGGACTGGACGACTGGTTGCGATGGTTGTTTGTTTGGCTTCCTGTTGTTGATGGCTGAAAAATCCCCCCAACTCATGTAGATCAGAATGACCAATGTTTGGAAGAAAGTAGTCCTCCAAGCTCCTATTTGGCAGGGTCTATGAAAGGCTGGGCAGATGGAATTTGGGGATGGTAGCAGCAGCAGAAGATTAGCCACGCATTTTGTAGCAATGACTGAAACCGGGAGCATATGCTGAAGACTCAGTAGTCGGCTTTCCCAACGCTGCAGAAAAGCGTCTTTCTGTTCCAGCTGCAATGGCAAATTTGACTCGAATTCTACTTGAATTTGACGCAGGCTGATGCCTACTCTGGCGATCCTCTACGCTATGCTGGAGGAGTCAACAGAATGTTGAGGGAACAATAGCACATCGCTTCCGATTTTCGACTGCCTGTCCTTTTGTTCCATTCCAATTGAGCAATGTTCAAAGGCCTGTTGGTTGGTGATTACAGGGGCTTATCCTACCCTGTATTATAAATATATATATATATTTATTTATTTGTATTATATATACACGACATAATATAGTGGTGGATTATCAAAGTAGAAATTCGTTTTGTGGCGTTTTGTCCTAGTCATCCTAGTCCATCTCATGATGCCCCATTTTGCCATGCAAATGGTCCATGTTATCAAATGAAATCATAAATTATCCATGTTATCAATCTACATTATTCGAAAGTTATTCAATACTTCCATGATATTATCCCTAGCTATAGAAAATCACCATTTTTATGGGAAAACTCACTATAAATGGGCCACATTATGTCCCATGTTTGGGGGATCTTCACGGCAGACATGGACCTTGGTCGATGGTCAGGACCTTCGGCTGAAGTGGAGCAGTTTCAACTGCAGGTCGTGCCGTCCAAGTGGAGACGGGGTTTTAGACGGATGGGGCCACCATTCTATGGTTAAGAAGGGTTCAGAATTAATGATCATTAATGGTTATGGATGGTGATTAATGGTTATTCATTAATGGTTATTAATGGTTATTAATGGTTATTAGTGGTGATTAATGGTGATTAATGGATCTTATTAACCATATAATTATGCATTAATGGTGATCAATGATCTTATTAACCATCTCAATTAATGGTTATTAACCATTCATTGATGGTTATTCATGGTGATTGATGGTGATTCATGATGGTGCCCCCTTCAGCGTTCAGTTGAGATATGGATAAGTGGCTGAATGAACTATGGTTTTGGTAGATATAACATGATATAACGAACCAGTATTCATGGGGTGAATTTAAACCAACAAACATCACTGGAGGACACCATCCTGTAGAACAGGATAGAATTAGTGGAAACTAATTGGGATGGGGATATGACATGATGGGTATACAATGGCGTTCTATAACCTAAGGTCAGGATTTGGATAACAGTTATTAATGTGGTAATACCCAATATAAGCCATCCCGAAGTCATCACCATTTTTATGGGTGGTATTTTTATCATCCCCAAATGGTAGGTGTATGGTATTGTGTGTCCCACATTAGTGCACATCAATGGGATGTAATGGGGATATGGCACTTTGGGTATATAATATTATAATGGAGTAATGGGATATATATATATACACACACACCACATAGCCAATGGGGATATTTATGTGGTTGTGGATCAAAACCTATTTATTGGGCCATATTTGAGTTGGACGAACATCCATTTGCCATTTATCTTGATGTTCACTGGGGGTACTGTACTGGGTTTTCCCAATCCCCATCTTCATTTTCAAGTGTGTTCTTCAATTCTATCTACTGTAGGTATATCATAATAGTAAATAGTGACCCATTGATAATAGCACTGAAATAATATTGACAAATAGTAGTTAATAGATAATAGTTATATCGTAATAGTTAATAGATCATATACCCTCCGTTTGAGAAACATGTTCGGTCATTTCACTGTGATAATATAGCCTCCTTCAATAACTAGAGATATGTTAGTTTTTGAGATGATTTTTTCCGACATAGTTATATCGTAATGGTTATATCGTAATAGTTATATCATAATAGTTATATAATAGATAGATCATATTGAGACTTTTGGAGTGTTTGACCCATTGACATTGATGCCATTGAATATCTGAGTCGCACCAAGCCACTGATACCGCCGACCATGGAGGAGATGCTGGGGCTGTCAGCTGTCAAGCCTTAGATCCAAATATCAACTTCCAACGACCGAAGCCGTCGTTCTCCCGAAGCCTGGTTTCATGATGGGAATTCTAAGGGGAATCATCCCCAATATTCGCCCAACATTTCAGGCTAGTGAATTATTATAATTGCCCAGCACTATGTACATCTATGTACTATATAAGCTCATGTAAAGTCGAAATATAATCCATTCATTGACATGATCTAAGCCATATGGTGTGTGATTGATGATTTGCACAATCCATCCACGAAACTCGTTGAGCCATCTGTACTCAGATCATCTCAGATACATTTAGGACTCAATGTACTCATCCATTGTATTAGTATTAATTATGCTCACATATATATATGTATAACATTGTATAACTATTTTTGTATCATATGTTTAACATTATTTCACTATATTATTTATATCTAGTCAACTAAAATAGTCTGTATATAGTATGTTAACTATTGGATTTAACATTGTTTCACTATATTTCTATTACTATCTATATCACTTATTGTATATTTTCATCCAATAGAATAGTCTGACTCACTGAAACGTTCTTGGCGGCACTTTATCGTCCAATCCTTTTGGGATTCGCCAGGCGCCAGTGGCACATGCAGCTGTTGATCCCAGCAGGCCGCTAAATGTCGCTGCTGTCTGGCTGTGAAATTTCGGGATATTTAGGGCTATATATATATATATATATTTATTTATGATGCCTATATATATATACACATGTAAATAGGATTATATAGGGATATGTTTGGGGATATTTAAGGGTATTGAATGATATTTAGGGATATTTAGGGATTAGGCCATGATTAGGCTGCTAATTTTGTTGGTGTTTAGCATGGTCGACACGTTGCGACAGTTATCGTGTTTTGAATCTTTGTCAGTGGCCGATTACCCATGATGGCGGGTTCAAGAAATTTGCATGGCACGGCATCTGGACACTGAACATCACCGTCTTTGTGAGATCCCATCCTTACCCTCTGGTGACTCTGGTAATAAAAAGAAGTTCGCTATGGAAATGGAGAATCACGTTTTTTTAACAGAAAATGAATCTGTGATCTATAAATGGGCCATCTAGTTATACGATCATATACCATAGCTATGTAAGAAATTACCAGACGTTGGCCAAATCGTGTGGTTCCGACCTACGACCTTCGTGAGGCCGTCGAGGTTCGCTTTTGGCGGCTTGGAGAACGTGCAAAGCTCAGTCCCCAAAGGATAGCATCGGTCAACTTCGTTTGTTTGCTACAGGATGGGGCCGTAAACAATTGCGTTCGGTCGCCTTATAAGTGGCTTACCCTCTGGTAATTTACCATAGCTATTGAAAATTCACCATTTATAGTGGATTTACCCACTGAAAATGGTGATTTTCCATAGTTTTTTGTATGTTTACCAGAGGGTAACTATGGTTGTATGGTAGATATAACATGATATAACTATTTAATGTGTATAAACCAACCAACTGGGGGTCAACATCCTGGGCCAGTTTATCCATGTTCATTGTAGCGAACTGTGAAATTACCAGGGGGTAACTAAGTTGGTTGTAACCCCCATCAATACTATTGTTCTATCATTATTATTATATATATACTATATATATACATACATGTCATAACTCCAATAGAGAATAATCATGAATGGTGGTTATAATATACTCAAACAGTGAATAATCCAGTAATGGGGATGACAATAATGTTCTTGGAGTTATGATCACCAACTAGCCCGGGTTTTCAGCCCCAGTTGCTTTAGGTGGGTCCCCAAAAGCCAAAAGGTAATATTTACTGATAAATTTGGGGATTGAGGAATAATTATGGTGATATTTATTAATATTACCTAAGTTATCAGTTATTAGTCTATTGAAATAATTATCATGATTGATAAATTACATAGGTTTTTTAATGAAATACCATTGAAATTGGTACACACCCATACACCAGGAGTTGATTAATCCTATGGATTCACTTATTTTTTGCAGACTCTGCAGTGGTTTCTCATCAATTTCTGCAGGATGTGAAGATCTACGATCTTGAAAGGAAAGAGGCACGGATCTCTGCGGATGAGAGCTGGTTACTTCATGAGTTCGGGTCATTTTGGGAAGGCGACCAAGGCTTTCAAAGTCCCATCTTGGATGGTTTTTGGGGGGTCCTTCGTGAGCATTTTCTGTTGGGACAGGTCGTTTGGACTGCGAAAAACGTGCGCGAGCCTCTTGTCTGCATGTGAGAAATGTGAGTTGTCACGAGTCAAGCTGCTCCCATGTGAGTTCATGTTCAATCTCTGCTCCAAGGTGAGTACGATTGACATCGATTGACTGAAAGGAATCAAAATCTGTGGTCACCCTGTGTCTAGAGTTTTTACCCATGGTCATTTTGATCTGCAGGGATTCTCTTTGTCTTCGCGTGCCGGTGCGCCAGACACGTAGCGATTTTGGGTTGGCTACTAGTGTTCCGTGAAAACTGGGACCTAGGTGGCACTGGCAACGGTGCAGATATTGGGTAAAACATGGCAAAACTATATAGTAAAGTTACACACTAAAGTGATCTACGCCAAAGATTAGACGGCAGTGTATCAAGACCCAAGCTCGGGATTTCCAGAAGTATTTCGGCTTCATTCCAGGTGAAGGTGACAACCTTGGGATGGGCAACAAAGATGTGCCCGTCAAGATCGTTGATCACGTAGGGGAGCCCGGGGAGCCAAAATACCTCAAGGCAATGGTGTCCCGGGGAGATGTGCGATTTTCAGATTGGGGTATGTAAGCTGAGAATTTGATATCAACTATCAACTTGATACCAATAGTTAATAAGTTGGGTATTTTGCTTATGGGGATGTAACTTGATATAGTCAATTTGTCAAGTATAGTAGGGGTCTGGTACATGAAAATGACAGCTGGGCCCTCAATATGATATATTGCAATATTTTGCAGTTTAATTGGATGTCTCCTAAAATGGGGGATCCCCCAAATCATCCATTTTGTTTTCAGATATTCCATCCTAAACCATCTAGCTATTCTGGTATTCTTATTTATGGAAGCCCCCAATTGTGGAAAGTGATGATAAACCCCGTGGATTTTGGGAGCTATGAAATGATATGAATAGCCTGGTAATCCAACTTGGCAAGCTGGTAAATCCCGCCAGTTCGATGATTTTCCCACGAAAAAAACCTCTATGGCTCGGCCACGGGGATTTTCACAGTTTGCTGGGAAGGTGATGTGATTGTCATAGGACTCAAGGATGTCCATCCCGTAGCATGGTGAAATGCTGAACTTGGTGACAGGGAAGCGGAGTGCACAGCGCTACTGCAGTTGCAACTGCAAAAAAAATAAATGTCCTGTTTGAAATCGTTTTAGAATATTTTAGAATATGCTAAAAAAACCCTTCTCCATTATAGATACCCCAAAAAAAAAATATTGCTTAGTGTGGAATCTATTCATTTTGAGAGTCCCATAAGGGTGTGGTATTTAGTATACGTGGGATGGAAATATTTTAGCGGTTTCTATGGATAATATTGATATCTATGGATATTGTGGTTATAATAGTGGAACATGATAGTAATGGATTAAAATTGGGCCAAGAAACCAGGGAGGGTATCCCTTCAGTCGACCAAGGTGTGGCACTGGTGATGGAAAGGTCCGGGTCTACGATGCGAATGCGCAGCGAAGGTGCGGACCGGGTCAAGGCGTTGAAGGCGTAGCGAAGGTGGGAAGTGGGTCAAGCAACTCGGAAGCATCATGCAACTGAATCCACTTGCTGTCTGGGGGTTTCCAAAAATGGGGGTACCCCCAACTGGATGGTTTATTACCATGGAAAATACCATGAAAATGGATGATGACTAGGGCTAGCCCTATTTCAGGAAACCCCCATATGCAAACATTGGGGAAGTGTAGCAACAAAAACTGACAAAAGCTACCCCCAGCTCCATGGTTTGCTGGAAATTCCCAGCTGCCCATTTAGGCCACGAATATTTTCCAGCAGCCCGTCATGTTTGATGACACCTAGTTGGATTACAACCCCAACCAATATAGATGAATTCAGTTATAATCACCATAGTCAATTATAATATATTATAATCACCTCATTTTTTAAAAAACCCAAATCAATTCCTAGTTATAGTCATAATCACTGGTTAATGAAGTTATAGATCAACTTAACGTTAGATTGGCCTTTGGGACACCAGATCGAAGCTCGCCTTCCGCCAGGCCTCTCTTTGAGCTGCTCATCGGCTATTTGGTGGGCACAGGTGCTGGTGGATCGCAGCATCTAAACATGTGAATCTCCCCAAAACGAATTCTGAACCATTCGGATGTTAAAGAGGAACCCATTGACAGGAACAAGATAGGAAATAGATGGAAATAGTAAATGACCACAATTTCAGTAGGATCTTGCTTTTCTATTTTGTGGTTTTGCGGGTTGCTATAAACCTTACCATTATTGCCGTACAGGTACAGGCGGCTACACAGGCACCATGGATGACACCAAGAGGCCCAGCGAGTCAAATGTTGGAGCAAAAAGCATTGAGAGTGGTGGGCAATGAGATATGAATGGGGATATTTCATGGGTGCACATGTGTGTATATATATAATTATATATATATGTATATAACCAACCATAAGCAGAGGTTGGCAATGATATACCATGATATACCATGATGTAGCCATATTGGGGATGGTTATCAATCCATGTTCATCGTGGGCTGGGTGAACTGACCATACTGATCCCTTCCACTTTCCCTCAGGATTAAATACCCACCAGAAACCTGTCTTTTTGTAAACTGACATAGCTATTGAAAATAACCATTTATAAATATTTATAGTTATAGTTATTTTACCCATTGAAAATTGTGATTTTCCATAGTTATGTTAGTTTACCAGAGGGCATTCACTTCAAGGGCCCATATGGAGGGTATTTAATGTTAGTTGGATAGGATTACTGCAGGTGATTGGCTGTTGGCAGCAATGGAATGGAAGCACTGACTCTGGTAAGAAAGCACAAGATGGAAATCATCTATCTTAGCCAGTCTGGATTATATTATCAATGACTTACATCATTGACTCAGTGACTAGCCCTATTGCAGATACCTGCTGCTACCTGCTGTTGATGCGACAGTATCAGTTGTAGAGGCCTCAACTCTGCAGCAAAGTTGCGCAGATTCGTCCCAGACTCAAGCCAAGGGGATTTTGCTCGAGCGCTTCAAAGTCCCAACTTGATACTCCTGACCCAAGAATTCCTACTGTAACCTCTCTAAGATCACAACTCAAACATATTAAAGGATCATGAAGGATCTAGTTAGTTGCTTGGCAGCATGAAACAGACCTAGGTGGCAATGATTGGGGTCTATTGATTGCAGACACCTTGGGCATCATCCGTGAGTGACCCAACAGAAGAGAGAGCTGGAGAAGGATAGCAAATGAAAAATACATGGCTGGTTGGTGGTTTGGAACATTTTTTATGTTCCATAATATATGGGTTGTCATCCTTCCCATTGACTAATATTGTTCCAGATGGTTAAAACCACCAACCAGAATAGATCTACTAAGATCATTGGATCGGAAACAAGATTCGCGCCGGGGCGAGCGCGACTTTCGTGGAGAGGATTTTTGTTGATAAGTTCTAGTTCTGTGCCTTGGGCAATAGATCAAGATGTTTCAGTTTACTGAAATGGATCAGGATTCAATATCAACTTTATCAGCTATTTATATGGATCTGTCTCAAACTTGGGAACGTTCCATCCCAGTCCTAGAATTGGATGATGGCTGAAACTGAAAAAAAAAACCTCCAGTAAACCAACACGGATGGGGAAAGCCATCATTTGCAGATGAGTTCCTAGGGAAACCATGGGGAAACCTTTAGATTTTCCCATGAAATCCTATAAATCATAAAAAATCATAGATTCCGATTAAATCCCATGAAATCCCTATGAAATCACCATTCAATTCATCATTAAAACACCAGAAATCTGGTATGTTTACCCTACAAATGGGTACCATTTGGAGCTCCGATTTCACCCGCTCCAGGTACGACTTGCGCAACTTGCCCAAGAGCCAAGCTGCAACAGTGCCACCCGGGCGTAAGCCACTTGACGCATGGATTCATGGATCAACATGGATTCACCAACGACAGTGGGAATGTAAAACGGGAAGTTATATATAATGATATGTATACATCTAATATATATATATATATGAATATAATTACGTGTGTATATATATATAATTATATATATATACACATTACTATTATATAAATATAATGGTGGATTGTCCATTCAATGCCACTGATAATTGGGATTGAATTGTCACCATCCCCGATTGTTGACCATAAAACGGGGCTATGAATCATCCCAAGAATCTGGGTATACTCACTGACAAATCACAAATTGGGGATGCGAAAAAACGGTGTAGATACCATACAATTAAATTACCAACCATGTTTGCTGTTCACCAAAACCATTCCCAGAAATGGTTGATGGGAAATAGGAAACACCTGTATTTGAAGGTAGAAACCATGGTTTCCTGTAATTTGTCCCTTCAACCAAGTTAGTGCACCATATCATACCCATATTGACCAATGTGTTTGTGATGTCCCCTGAATCTTCATGCCACGAGGGCGCACTTGAAGCTCGCAAACAAGGACTGTGGGACAACTCACACAATTTCCCCATGCGTGAATCATGTGCAAAAGAGATCAACAGACACCGTTTCCATGAAATTTATAGGGACACTCTGGCTGATGGGACCTCATTCCCATGATCTTCCCATGATCTTCCCATGATCTTCCCATGATCTTCCCATGCGGAAAATCGGGGTTTCTTTTTGTGAGAGTGGAGATGGGAATCGGGGTCCCATCAGCCAGGAATCCTGTGTTCAACGCAGAAAGATTGCCATCGTTTGACGTCACTTCTGTCTATGGAAATTTTTGCATACCTATTTCGCTGGTAGGCAGACAAGCAACGGATGCGTTGGAAATTCCTGCTTTGATGAGCATTCATGTTGAAGAGGAAGGAAAATGTCAAGCGCGATCATTCACACGCGTTAGGAAGTGGCAGAAGATGGCTTGCGCCAAGATGTCTAATCCATTTCAAGCCGTGTGCTAAAGTAAGCTTCTTGAGATGGCGCTTTGCAAGAAACAGGTGCAAATGTCATCCACTCGTAGAGGAGAACCAGCCTCACATAGATCTCAGCATGCATTATTGTGGCAAGGTGTACCCTCTGTTGATTTGACGTGGCAATGGAAATTCAAGTTTCATTATGTGTGTGTGTGTGTATCTTGTACATAATGCACAGTGTGACTATATATATAATTATATATATAATAACAATAATAATAATGATGATGATGATAATGATAATAATGATGATGATAATGATAATAATAATTATATATATATACCTTACTATTATTATAAGAATAATAAGAATAATAATGATAAGAAGAAGAATGATAACAATAATAATAATAATGATAATAATGATAATAATAATAATAATATATATATATGATAATCATCCATAAATGATTGCGTGCTTTTCCAGCAAGGTCCGGTCACAATCACTGGAGGGTAAAGAGTTCGTCGGCCAAAAACCGGAGGAGCTTCCCTTTCGGCGCGGCTACAAGTCCATGGTCCCAGATCCGTCGGTCTCATGGGATTTGTTCAATCCCACCTTGATCTAAAGCCCTGAAGTTTTCGGTGTCTTGGAAGCTTGAGGTCCCAAGGATTCCAAGGATTCCAAGAAATCGTGGCCACAAAATCACAAAGGATGGGTACCCCCGACTTCCCAGCGGATCCGCATAGTGCTGCAGGGGTACCATGGGTGCCATTCGGGACATCGATGTCCATCCCAGTTGGAGGCTCAGGATGCCTCAACGACACCACAGGGCCAGAGGGGTTCATCTGAAAGGGTGTCCAATTCCGATGATTTTCAGAGATATTCGCCATGTTTCACCGAAAATATGCAGTTGTTCAGGGCTCTTCCCCCATTTTCAGACACACCCGGGGTTTCCCTTCACCAGCGAATTTCAGGTGGAGATGCCATGGCAGCTGTGGGCCTGGGCCGCTTCGCTTACGTCTTTCCCACCAAGGGCAAGCAGATGTTGAGTAAGGCCCACAGCTGTGTGACTTCGGCATCTGGCTCGTGTTTTGTGTTCTTTAAGTGAGGAAAATGATGATAAGCCATATGGAGGTTTCCTAAAATTGGGATACCCCCAAATCATCCATTTTAGTAGGATTTTCCATTGTAAACCATCCAGCAATTGGGGTACCTCCATTTATGGAAACCCCCATATGGATTTGGATTTTGGGGTATGCAAATTTCAAAGAAAGCAATAGTTGCTGAATGCTTCGATTTTGTTGGAAGGTTTGCTGGCAAAACCGAAGGTAATGGACCTTGTAGTGAGATATGTGTTGTGATGTTTTTGCCCATGGGCCACATGAGTTTATCTTTGGAGGTGTCCTAAGTCATAGTACCCCCCAATCATTCAAGTCATAAATAAACAATGACTTAGTATAGGTTAACAACCATCGTGACGTTATGGAACCTACCATTTTAAGAAACCTCCATTTAGAGAAGATTGCGATGGAGGTTACTCCTGCTACTTTGATTCGATTGAAAAAAACCAATGGGTTCTGTTGACCTTTTCCAACAGCTGGTCGTTTGATGAGGAAAGCCAATACTGAGAGCATACTGAGAGCAAAATCAAGAATTTCATGAGTTTCATGGAGCGAAATCTGATGGCTTGAATTTTCTTCGAGTGTCCATCCCAAACCGATGGTTTTCCGACACATTCTGATAGTCTTGGTGTAGCTGAAGTGCCAGGTGTATTTGAAGCAAAAGTTGAACTGTGTCTTGATGTCCAGCGAAGCAATGGTCAAGCCAAAGGCTGGGCATGTCCCTCGCCACGATGGCCAGAGGATAACTACCAGTGATATTTGCCGAAGATTTTGACCTAAGTGGTTTTACCACGCTTTAAAGGATGTTTTTTTCAGAGTCCCTACCACGCTTTAGATGAAATTGACTTCGAAAGTTTTCCATGAGGACGGATCCACCCCAAAGTTGTCGAGGAGGAAGAGAAAACCACTCAAGAGGAGGGTGAAGAAGAACATCCGGAAGAAGATGCGCTGGTCGAAGGAGGCCGGAGACGGCCATGGGTCGTACTCTGATTGTCATTACCAGTTGATGTTCGAAATCACCATTTGATGAAAGAAAAACCTTACTATTACTATGTATTACTATGTTTTTTATGTATTACTGAGTGGGATGGACCTACCCTTTTGCTTTGGTGGACTCAGGATGACTGGCTTTGGGACTTCATTTCCTGACCAGTTCCCCCAATCTGCATTTCTCTTATATGAATGTGTTATTACATAATGTATTACAATTGTATTATATATATATATATATTGGCTTGATTCAAAACATATGAATTCATATATGGTGCCTCACCAGCTGCGGGGTGCGCGGCGCGAGCGCGCAAGCATTTATGCGCGAGCAACGACAGGCGCGCGCATGTGCTAAATGCTCGCGCGCCTGCGTGCGCACGATTTCAACAGGAAATGTTGCATATGTTTTAAAAATGACAATATATATATATATAATTTTAATATATACACAATTATTCATATTCTTATATTATATCAGCATGATATGTCCATGATACCACTGTGCCCCATTGCCCGGCCCATCTGAACCGCGGCGTCCGGCAAGACCGCGCACCGGTTCAGGTGCTCCTGAGACAGAAGCGGCTGAAGATGAAGAGCCAAGCTTAGCCAGTGAATTGGGTTGGCGAACATGTAAAAAAATGATGCTTAACTTGCAATTGGGTTCACAGTGGTTAATCCATGATATTTATGGGATGAATATATGTATATATACCCTCCAGTTTTTACATGAACTAGGTTAGTGATTGTGGTGATTGTAACTATGCTAATGGGATTCAATCGAATGTTGATGGATGTTAATGGAATCGAATGGGATTTATAATGAATGGGATTTAATGTGGGAAACCCTGGCTGCCATAAACCTACCACTTGGGGACAGTAGACATACCACCCATAAAAATGGTGATTTTGGGGGATGGTTTATGGCACGCTGTGTACCATGTTTGTTTTGCATGAACTAGATTTATTGGATTTCAGTAGTGATTATGGTTATGACTATAATTAGTTGGGGCATTATAATTGACTATGGTGATCATAAAATTATAACTATAGAATTAATCTCTATTAGTTGGTTATTGATCCAACTATGTGGTGTCATCATGGCCCCATGGGCTGGAATATCCCCATGGCCCATGCATCAAACGCCAGGGGAATTTTCTATTCAAAATGGTCCATAGAAATAGTTGATTGACCATGATTGACCAAAAAAAATCATAGTGATTGTCCAGTTCGCTATATCTGTTAGTCTTACCGGTCCGGGTACATGTAATCTAAAGCACTGATTGGTTTTTCAAAAGCATTGAGGAATAGGAAGCCAGGTGTTTCTTTGTTGACGAAACTGCTGCTCCTAAATCCGCCGAAAATGATACCTTTGTATTCTAAAGCCCCGCGGTGAAAAATGGGAAAAATCGATGGGGAAATGGATGATTCATGGAATGGATCGATGGTAGCCACTTTTCAAAGCTTCAAACTCATCTTGAGGTGGAGGAAGGTTTCTCTGATGATGAGGCCAAGATGCAAAGCTCAAAACTATGGCCTCTTGGGAAATGTTGGGGTTGAAAACATTGAAACCCCTATATTTGGGTGGCAAAAACCATGGTTTTCATGGTTTCCAGTTGAGATGTTGCTTAAACCAATTCATTGCGACTTGACTTTTTTGGTGGCATCTGATGGGCCCCTTTTTTCAGGCAGAGATGGAAAAGAACGCAGCGGAGATGGGTGGAGAAGGCGCATCTTGATGGGACTTGATGGGTCTGAAACTGGGGTACCCAATGGTTATCTCAATGGGGAAAATGACTGAAAATGATGATTGCCCTCTGGTAATCAAAAACCGGACATGAAATCCATTGAAATCCCCTTGTTCATCTTGTTCTAAATGGAGGCTTGAATGGAACAATCCCCTAGAATTAGTTGTCAATTGGGCGACCATGATTCAGCATCAAATCTGGGCCCTATCTTCAGTCGCATCTGTTGATATCCTTAGTTCCCTTCAACTTTCAGCGGTGAAAGTCCAGCACATCCAGGAGCCCGGCGCAAACGGAAGAAGCAAGGGTCCGATGCTGTTCAAAGTGCCATGGCACCTAGGCAAGCTGCGAAAAAAACGAAGAAAAGCAAATCGAAACGATAAAAAAAATGAATAATAAATAATTCCACACATTTGAAAGAAATTGTGCCTATAAATTTGATATTTGGTCTCCCAGTGGATAATCTTAAATATCTTGATTTTTGTTTACATATATCAGGATGGGGTCGGTTCGTTTCGTTTCGTTTTCGTTTCCAGGAACTGGATGGAACTGGCGTTTCGTTTAGAGCCTACGCTTCGGTTCGGTTCGCAGAGATGATCGGTTCGTTTCCGTTTCGTTTCACAGACGGTTTGTGACTTCAGTGAGTTTGCTTGATGAAAAATAATGAAAAATATAGTATATGTTGGGGAGGATTGGAGAGTTTGTAAGAGCAATGTCGGAAATGCATGGAAATGCTAAATAAACAATTTTGCTCCCCCGGCGTTGGCGGTTTTTGCTTTTTTAACGGCTCTAAAAAAACAAATCCCCAATGTAGGCGGATTTGCTTTTTCCAGGGCGTGGAAAAAGCAAACGGTGTTCTCTGGGGGTGTGCAGTTTGCCAAGCCGCACATGAACTTTTAAATTGAAAGACTCGGAAATGGAAGCAATTCCATGCCTTGATTTTGGAGCCTAAGCCTAAAAGATCGAGACCGTTCCTATTTCCTGTCTCTCTCTCCCAGTTGGGTACAACGATTTGCTGATGTCCTGTCTTGGATACATCCGCATTTCCGTTGATCCCCGATTCAAAGTCACCATGTTTCGTTTGATCGTTTTTTCGTTGTGAAGTTCAAGTAACTAAGTGGTCCGATCTAATCTGAAATCCCACTTTCTGCTGGAAAATAAACAGACATTTGGTATGATAGTAGAGATTGCAGAAAATATTGCGTATACGCAGTGTTTCCCAGTTTAGCATTCAAAGTTTTCAGAACCTAGGTTTTAGGGTTTATTGAAATTATATAGGGCTCAGGTCCGCGCAAAGTTTCTCAAAAACGCAAACCAATTATTTTAACTTTTCACAATACAAAAGCCAAAACTCCAGTGCTGAGCTGAGCCCCTGGGAACTTTCTGGGAGCCTTTTGGGAGCCTCCTGGAAGCTTCTTGAAAGCCTTTTGGGGGCCTCCTGGGAGCTTTTTGGGAACTGTCCGGGGGCTGTGGAAGCCTTCTGGGAACCTTCTCAGAGCCTTGGGGACCTTTCGGGAGCCTTGTGGGAGCCTTCTGGAAATTTTCTGGGAGCCTTCTGGATGACTTTTGGAGAATTCATAGGGCCTAGAGAATGATGCCCCGGTGCCAAATTTCTAAAGTGAGGAGCAAAAAGCCAACGATCGGATATATAATTTCTATTTATCGGGCTGCTTGAGGGTTTTAGGGTTTGTGGTTTTAGGGTTCATGATGGTTTTGGGTTTTAGGGTTTAGGGTTCGTCGTCTGGGAAATTTCAAAACATTGGCCTTTCGCAGGTGTTTCAATATGTTGAAGGATAATGTTTAAACAATCCCTACCCCCTTAACCTAGGTTTTTGGGATGGATCTTACAATATGTAATTTATATTTTTTGGTTTGTTTTTAGTGGTTGGTTAATTGTAATTTAAAATCTCTAAGGTATTAGATATTTAGGTTTTGGAAGGATGAAAAATGTAAATTATGATTTCCCCTAGGTATGGTCTTGGTCAAGAAGTATTTTTATTTTTTTGGAAGGTTTTATGTTTTTGTAATTCAAAAATATAATATTAAATATTGTTTTAAGATCCTAATATAGATAATATTTGGATATATATTTATATAAATTATGAATTAGATTATGGAATAAGTTGTTTTGGAATATGTATGTTTGAAATATATTTATTAGGGATAATTGTATTATTATATATATTTAAATCTTGAAGATTGTGATTTTTCTTTTTGTAAATATATTCCGGAATAAT